>APFE031201240.1:72185-83894 GCA_000404065.3 Pinus taeda | reverse complement strand
CGGAAACGTACTTCAGTTTGGTTACTACATCTTTTTTCGTCCGATTCCTTCCACATTATTGGCCTACGGGTTACACTCACGCTAGATTGATGAAGGATGCCTTAATGCCTTCCTTCTGGCGGATCTTTCCCTATCGACTCCGACTCATTGCTCTGGGGCAAAGATCTAGAGTCCATTTGGCAGTACCTTGGGGTTTGCAGTCATTAGTGGCAGATCCTTTGCTATTGACAGTGGGAAACCATCATTGTCTCTTGATCGATAGATTCTTACAGGTGTTCAACTTCAACTCATCTATTCGCACTTGTTGGATTGTACTGGGTACCTTGACGCTCATTATCATTATCGGTGATTAGTCTCACATTTGTTAATGGTATACATCAATGACCGGTAATCAAACGATTTCTCACATGCTTGACTTCAGATCATTTATTCCCATGGTGTAGAAATGTACCACGGCAGTCGGTGAAGACCTTAGGTTGTATCAGCATTCATTAGTTGACTTGATAGTTCCTCCTGTTGCTGCTAGTTGATACCACTCCACCTCATATGTTGCAGTTAGTTATGGTGACATTCTATATGTTGGCACCTGAGTTTGCAGTGTATTACCATCCTTTTCCATCATGTTCAGTTGGTACCTTTTGGGATCAGTTTTTGGTATCAGTGATCCGTTGTATCTTTCAGCATCATTAACAGTTTTATATGTGATATTCAGACATGTACTTGTTCGATCATGATCAGATGATCCATTATGTATTTTCCAGTCATTTACACTTGTATACTTAGTGGATCTGCTTGTACTTGATATGCGGACATGCTTTGTTTTCTCTAAGCATGGGTATGCCCGCCTCAGATAGTGTTTCTTTCTGATCTCCTTTTGTGGCTTGGCAAGCTGAATTGGTGAAGTACTCCTCGGTTTTTGGTAGATTTCCTTTCCATGTACTTGCTAAATACATTTCGGCCATCATGTACCCCTTCTGACCTCATATATTTGGGGCATCTGTTATAGCTCCAAATCTCACTATTATGGTTTGTGATGCTACACTCATGGCCTAGGCCAACCCTTCCTTCCAGACCTGGTCCAAAATTTAAAAAACAGTGTTTTATTCCTTATACACGACATTTACCTGATTTAAACGCATGTATACGTGGGTAGGCATATACCCAACCCGCGTATATGTATTAAAACACTTAAAAAAATATAAAACTCCTTAATTTCAGGCGAAGATCACAGGTTTTACCTGCTGATCACCTGTTAGTGCCCGTGGCGCAACTGTTCCAAACCAACTCCCAACTAAAAAACTACTTTGGGAGAGGTATAAAAAGACCTCAAAGGGAAGGCCTGAGAGAGGAGAGAAGAGAGAGAAAGGTTATTATACTGAGATTTTTCCCCTAACCAGGTCTGAAGACCCTTGTGCCTTCTGCACTTCCCCCATTTGTATAGGAAACCCTTGTTTCCTTGTGTGTTGATGTTCATCCACTAGTTATGGCATCATGGAGTGAGTCATGGAAGGAGATATGCTAAAGGCTTGAGGTTGGATGGATCCGGAAGGAAGATTTGCTTGGAGCCTGCGAAAGGTTACTCAGGTGATATTATTCCTTTTGTACATTCTATTTGTCTATAATAAAGAAACATGTCTTGGTTCCTGATATAAATCTTCTTTATGTTTATGATGTTCATGTTGGAATTCATATGTGAATGGTTGTTTAAAGTTCATAACTAACTACCTTCCTTTATAACATGAAGATGATTTCTTTATAAGTCTTTGTCCATATACTGTTGTGTTCTTTGGAATTGGTTGTTTTGCAGGACAAAGGAGCGAAAGGGACTTGAAGAAGGGTTTGGACCCTAAAGGAACTTCTCGAACGTAGGACCTGAGGTACGCCCCTCTCACTATAGAATTTGCTTATAATAGCATAATGGCCGTGTGAATGTGTGTTTCTCTATTTAGATAACTTTTATTCTGTTGGGGTTTCCACCCAAAAGCCAAAGCCCTAGGGGAACATTTCCCTCAACAAACCTATGGGCAAAATACTATGGGACAAATTTTTTTTTTTTTTTTATATTAATAACATGCAAAAAAACATTATTAACCCCTAATATTAGTATTAATAAAAATAAAAATGGCACATGGTATTGACCCATGGTATTCACCAAAATGGCACATGGTATTGACCCATGGTATTCACTTGGAATGTAGCCTATTTAAATGGGGGAATTAAACCAGAATAGATCCATTTTACTCTGGATCTACTAACCCCTGAGAGGTATCAAATATCGTGATATGCAAATGAGCATAGAGTGAAAAAATATTTGATCCCTCTGGGGGCTTGGTGGATCAAGAGTAAAAATGGATGTTGTAATTTAATGTATGTTAAACATTTTAGCTTGGTTAAAATAAAAGTAAAATAAAAGTCAAGTAATAATTTTATTAATTTTTATAAATTACTAATAGTATTTTTTAAGCTCCAGCTTTATGATAACCCATGGTATTCATGTGAGCACAGACTATTTAAAGGGGAAATTCTATCTTAGATCCATCTTAATTATGGGTCTACAAGTGCTCATAGGGATAAATAGATTTCATCCCCTAAGAGTGGTAGATGTGGAGTAAGATGGATATAGGTTGATTTTTATGATAATGAAGATATTAAATAGACTTAGGAAATTATATTGTAAAAACATCTTAAGGTGAATGGTTAAAGCATAGACATTGGACAAGTATATTTGTATACTTCTGTTTTAAACTGAAACAAATCCAGGGCTAAAAGGAATGGATTGGTTGCACTAGTCATCCTTCTATAACTTTCCAACATAGGCTAGAGTAAACAAATTATAATTTGGGTAATTTTTCTAACTCCAAACAGGAACATACTTGTGTATTGGCAGGGTGGTTATAAGGTCCTAGAAGTGATGAATTTGAATTTTTCTTGGTTTTATATATAGTATTAGGTTTTTTCTCATGCTTTCTGTGAATGACACAGGTGAATTTTATCCTACACCCACTAGGTTATCGATATGTAATTTTGTAATTTTGATTTCAAAAGATATTTTAAAGAAATGCAATGATTTCATTTGTGTATTCAATAAACACAATATTCTAATGGAATTCTGCATTTGTGGTGTACCTATACAGATTCCATGGAGAAGTATTAGTGGCGTGACATCAATTGTCCTTAAGTAGAGGCTTTAGTTTTATTCTTTTCTGGAAGCAAATACTTTCTTCCAACATTTTTGAGTTCCATGAAAAATTTGGAAGTCCTAATAGTATTCAATTATGGGTTAAAGAGATCCACACTGAATGATCTATTGGCCTTATCTTCACTTAGTTTAAGACTATTCACTTGGAGAGGTTGCATGTGCCCCCACTTCAAGAGCATATTAAAGTCATGTAGAACTTAGAGAAGCTATCTTTAAGCTTTTATTGAAGATTGGAAAAATGTTTGGGTTCAATAACACCCAGTCAAGCATTAATCTTCCAATAATGCTAGATCTTAACCTGGAGCACTTTTGTGATTTGGAGGAGATTCCCCCTCATATTTGTGACACATCTTCAGTTGTGAATTGGACTCTTACTAACTGTCATTTCCTTCGAAAGTTACATGATGACTTGGGGAACCTCAACTCTTTAAGAATTTTAAGGAAGGAAATAAAATACATTATGCTAAGTTCTCTAATGCTTTTCAAGTTTTTCTTGGACATCTACAACGTTTCAGGTAGGAAATTACATTCTGTTAATGAAAATTTGTCTTGATAAAAAGGCCCAATTTCAAATTCTAATGCTTTCAAAAAACATTGTATAACTGTAATGTATCTAAAAGGAAAGCATATTTTTTCAATTTAAGTATCATGATCCCATATTCCAACTTATTGTTTAGTAACCCATTAGGCTTTGTAGCTTTGAATAAATTCATGTCTTTTGATAAGATCCTCTTCCAAATTGGAACGCAGTTTCCTTTTGGCAATAACCACATACAAAGTCTTGATTTTGTTATTGAGAAAATAGAGGTTGTGAAACAATCTTGTGCCATACAAGGACTTGATTCATTGATTATGTATCAATTATGGCTCTTGATGTAACAATGTCTTGATTTTGTTGCTTGAAAATAGAGGTTATGCTTTACTATCTCACAGAATTTCTTACAATCTTTCCATAAGTATTGATTTGTAATCTCAGTCACTGAGGGATGACAGTAATGACAAAGGTAATATTCCATGGATTGAAGTTCCCCTCTTACTAAATATTTAAATATATCACCACAATTTAACTATTAGTTAAAGGAATTGTATTTGGTTTGTAAACAATTCATTGCTTGATTTATAGATTTTGATTTTTTCCCTTTTTTATTTTTTTCTCAGATTTGGTATGAGATATCTTCCAAGATTTGGGTTCCCTAGTTTCCCCACCATAGCTACGAGGTTCAGATGCTATCATTAAATATTCTTAGAATGTTACAACTTTTCCAATAAGTGTGCTTTGAAACATTGTTGTTGCTTTTCCATGGTGTTAATGCAAATAAGCACTGTAACTAATGCCATTATTTAGATTAAGTTCCGAAATCTAGGTGGTCCTGTAATGATGGAGTGATTGTTTTCTGGCTACTAAGGCCATATGCATTTTTATCTCTTTTGTGTCCTGAGATATTGAAATTCAGAATAAAAATTAAGGTCTCGTTTCCACTGTATATTGCAGTCAGCTTCTTGAACATAATATATAGTAGATTATCTTTTACTAATAAACTGTGGATGTGATCCCTCGTAGGAAAGGAAATTCAAAGTGACTTTGATTTCACATTGATTTTCCAAGACATCCACATAGGAAAGGAGATTCAAAGTGACATTGATTTCACACTAATTTGGCAAAATGGAGGCAAGAGAAAAGGATACTTTGTATTCAACAATGCTCTTAATTTCATATGTACATGCACAGACATATTAATAGAAAATATTGAAGGGTTGCCTAAGTGATATTTTCCATTTGACTACATTCTTTACAGCTTGTAAATAAATAACTCAGAACAATTAATTACACTACTTGTTATTCTTTATTAATGAGTGGTTAAGATTTTGATATTGAACTGGCTAAGATTTTTCTTCCTTGTGTGAAATTGTGTGTTCTATAATGCTTCTTTTCCATTCACTATGTATAGCATATAAAGTGTGTCTAATGGAGTAGGAAGATTGGAAAGTCTTGTGATCCTTGAACTATGTTACAAGGCAGAAACCCAATGGGGCAGGGTAGTTGCATCACCACAAAGGGGTCACAAATACCAAAGTTGGTATTGGCTAGTGCCTTGAGCTAGAAAATTTCCTTTACCCTTGTATTAACAGTGAATCTGAAGAGGATTCTAATATTATCTTTATAAGACTTATAACAGTTAAGATTAATGAATAAAATTCATGAGACATGAGCTAGGATGTCCTTGCAAGGTGGTTGTTGATTATTGGAAGCTATGATGGCCATTATGTTAGGCCAGGTGGTCGCACTCCCTTGATCATGAGCATGATTGTGATCAAGATGGAAGACTTCATAGTCTAGATTGATTGTTTAGTGGTGATAGTTAGTAGGTTCATTCACAAAAGCTTCTATTTCACTAATCCTTTTTATAGAGTTGCCAGATTCAATTTCCAAAGGTTTTAATTGCACTATAGAGTTGAGTTCTAAGATAGTTGTGATTCACAGTGTTAAGCATAGCAGCTATGACACTTGAATGAAGACAAGCATAGTAGAGGTATCAAACTCTGTTATAAGCTTACCTGCATATTATAAGGGACTTGGTTGGCTTTTTTATAATTTTATAAATAAGTTCCATATCGTGGAAATGTGAAAAAAAAACAGTGATATTGCCACCATGTGGCTCTTGCAATATATGGTTTTATACTTTTTCAAAAAATTCTCTAAAGAGTTCACAATGCTAAGATTCACTAAGACTTTACCAAAGTTTTATTATTTAGTGAAAGACTCGCCAAGATCTTACAAGATTTTATAATTGAGTAAAATATTCGCCATGCTTGATGAGAGATTCGCCAAAAAATTATATATACATATTATATTATTGATAAGATCACCTTCCATTTTTCCTATATACCATGGACATTTGCCCATTTATTATACATATAAATTTAGGGGGGTTTCTTAAATTTTCCCTGCTTTTAATTATTTGTGATACTTTTTTTTTCTTTCTTTCTTTTTTTTTTTTTTTTTTTTTTTTTTTTTTTTTTTTTTTTTTTTTTTTTTTTTTTTTTTTTTTTTTTTTTTTTTTTTTTTTTTTTTTTTTTTTTTTCAGGTTTTGACTGTAGGAAAATATGTGAAAAAATTCAACTCTGCGTACATGTGGGTTGAATACAGGTAACCCGCATATACGAGGGCCCTACACAGGATTGCGTGAAAAGGAAACCCGCGTGTTGTAAGCAAAAATTTTAAAACATAAATCTAATGGTTTGAAACATCTTTTTTGGGCAGGATGACCATCATCTAGAGAGAAAGGGATCATAGTGCTATTGATACTCAAGCAATGGAGGACCAAAATGCTTTGGATGCTTTAAGAGGCTGTGGCTTGCTAAAATCATTTAAGATGCCAAATACGAAAGCAAACACACGATTTCTTAAGCTGTTGATTCATTACTAGAGTGCAGAGGATGATGCAATAATGATCAATCAGATGCCCCTAAGGATCGAGATTGAAGATATTTACTTCATTAGTGATCTTTCTCTAAGGGGAGAGGTGTTTCATTCTACTGGCAGGACGAGGGGTGGTCTTACTGTAGAAGATTACGTCACATATACTGTCCTGGTCATCCTGAAAAGATTGGAAGTCAGATTCCAATCAAACACATAGAAATCTTGTCCTTGAAGATCCTACTATTTACCGTTGCTAAGGTAAATGGTTTTGCTGCTTTAAATTAGGCCTCACAAGTATCTATGAGCCTAGTAGTAGAATGTCTCACCACAATGTTTGATTGGTGCATGCCTCTACTAACCAATATGAAGAACCAGCTGACCTCCATTTAGAAGGGTTAGACAAAGACTTTTGGATATGGAACAATCTTATGCTCATTCTTCTTTGAGAAAGTACTTGGGCTTCAACCCAAGGTATTATTGACTATCAACAGCCCTAGAGATCCATGAATGGGTAGATGGGTTGACCTGATTGTTGGAAATAATACTGAGACTCGGGGGGGGTGAATCAGTATTATCAAACTCTTATCAATTTATACAAATATTTTTAGATCTGACAGTTGAAACTTGCATATACCTTCCAAACTTATAATTTAATTTATTCTTCAGATGTTTTTCATTAATCCGTATGTGAGAACCATAGAATAATGAGCAAGAACACAAAATAGACAGTCACACCAAGGAACACAATATGTAAGGTGGAAACCCAATGTGGGTGAAAACCACCTGCTGCAATATGTCTCTATCTTCTTTCAATTAGAAACTTCTTCTTACAATGATTTTGTACTGGTGTAGTCTTTTACCAGTACGCAGGCTGCAAGCTGAAGAGAGCTACAACCCTCTCTCATTTTCCAGCTTCTTCTGGAAGGGAGCTACAACCCCCTTAGCTCTTGTACTAGCTGAAATACTAGTATGTAGGTGTTGACCTACAGAAGGCTACTACCTTCTCTTCCTTCTAGGGACCACGTTTCATCAATTTTCAAACTGGATCCAAAACATCATGTACATGTGCATCACCCAATCTCCTTTAAACAAATAACTTCTCAGAATGCAGTAACCATAAAATAACACCAGTAACCAGGCACCAATTTAAACCCAGATCTCTGTAGAAATAGATAAAAGACAGCTAAAATATATTTCAAGAAAGGTCCACAACTTCATCGAAGGAAACCTGTGGATATCCGCACTTCTGCCATGATGAGTCTGCACAACTCCGCACCTGCTTCTTCTCTGGTTCTATGCACCTCCACACTACGTCGGTGTTGCTCCTGTGCACCTCCAAATTTAGACAGTTTATCAGTTCTCAAACATACCCCAGACTGTCGAAATCACAGATCCGTTCATGCGTCAAAGGGGTCCCAACTCTTCAGTACATCTGACTTATAATGCTTCGGTTTCTCCTTGATTCAGATCCAACTATGTCTCACCAACCGATTATTAGAAATTCATATCTTGCTCTTCTTAGGATTTTCAACACTTGTGTTTAGCCAAATGATCTCCTTCCCTTTTTATAGGCTAGGCCTCACTCAAAACCATGGACCAAAACCATTGAGAAAAAATACCACAGACCCGATACTTGGGTTCAATTCTTTTGGATGCAATACCACAGACTGAAACCATAGGATCAAAAACTGTTGGACTAATACCATGAACCAGCCATAAGATTTCTCATGTGCGTGCGCTTTTCTCTGCATGAACGTGCATAAACTTTTCTCTACATGAAAGTGCACGAACTTTTCTCTGCATGAAAGTGCATGAACTTTTCTCTGCATGAAAGTGTGTGAACTTTGCTGCACTATAATTTATCATCTGAGATGAGTGGGTTGCAATCAAGTACAACATATGTATCATAATGCCAACAATCTCCCCCTTTGGACTTGATGGAAACAACAAAAAATTACTCTCCCCCTTTGAGATCAAGGGCAAAAGGGCGGACTACCATACTCCCCCTGAGTACCTGAACAAGCTCCCCCTTTAATATGCTCTGTGCTGAAATGCTATCTGAAAAAAGATGTTCTACAAGAAAGAACATGAGTCCATACATTATAAGTAACCTTCCTATCATCAAGACTCATACATACGTCCATCTCCCATCCAAGTGGGAATACACTAGATATACAAAACTTATTCATCCCAGGCATAGTGGGGAAACCAAAATAGGTTGTTACATGACCTTGATATGAAAACAAGTACATGACATAGAGACAAGAACAACTATCAGTAGAATCAACCTTCAGACCAGCACACATTGATCTACTCCACCAGAAAACTATTGAGAATTCAAACCAAGGACTTCTAAGATAATGCCAACAATGCGTCATTAGAAGAATATATGCTCCCCCTGAACCTATGCCAGATGATCTCTGATAGACCCATTCGACCCACATAGACCGGAAAATGTACGTGTATCCACTTGCATACAACCGACAAGATTCAACAGCAGGATGATGCATCAACAACCCCCAGCTTCTATCTAAGGTATTCAAATGTCTCGCTGGGCAATGGTTTGGTGAGTATATAAGCAACTTGTTCCTTGGAGGGAACATACTCCAATTTGACCTTTTGTTCCAGCACTTGTTCCCGGAGAAAATGATACTTGATTGATATGTGCTTGGTCTTTGAATGCATGACTAGGTTCTCTGCAATGTTGATTGCACTTGTATTATCACATAAGATGGAGATAGGTGGAGTACAAGTTATTTGAAAATCCTGCAAAGTTTGCATCATCCAAAGGAGTTGTGTGTAACAAGATGCAGCAGCCACATATTCTGCTTCAGCTGTAGATAAAGCAGTTGAACTCTGTTTCTTGCTGAACCAAGATACTAATCTGGAACCCATAAAGAATGTACCACCACTAGTTCTTTTTCTGTCATCCACGTTTCCAGCCCAATCTGCATCTGTATAAGCATGAAGAGCGAGATCTGTATCTCTAGGATACCATAAACCATAGTTTTGAGTTCCTTGAAGATACTTGAAAATTCTCTTTACTGCCTGAAGATGAGTCTCCTTTGGATTTGCCTGAAATCTTCCAACTATTCCCACTACATGCATGATGTCTGGTCGGGTTCCTGTTAGATAGAGAAGACTACCAATCATAGATCTATAGGTTGGTTGATGCACTGCTGCCGAGTCATCATTTGCGTTGAGGCTGCATCCTGTCACCATTAGGGTACATACAGGTTTCGAATCCTCCATCCCATATTTCTTCAAGATCTGCTTGAGGTACTTGGTTTGAGATAAAAAGATACCGCCTTTATTTTGTTGGATTTGTAAACCAAGAAATTATGTCAGCTCTCTAATCAAGGACATTTCGAATTCTTTCTACGTCACCAAGGCAAACTTTTGACTCATATCTTCTTCATTGCTACCAAATATGATATCATCAACATACACAAAAAGTATTAGCAATTTTTCATTTTCAATTTTTATATAAAGATTGCTATCTGTCGATCCTTTTGAAAAACCTTGTTGATGAAGGTATTTGTCCAGACGACAGTACCAAGCCCTTGGAGCCTGTTTAAGACCACAGAGAGCCTTCTTAAGTCTGCATACAAGTTTTGGATCATTTCCAAGAATGAATCCATCTGGTTGCTCAATGTACACTTCTTCTTCTAAGTCTCCATTTAGAAAGACAGATTTCACATCCATTTGAAATACTTTGAATTTCTGAAAGCTAGAGAGAGAAAGGAACATTCTGATGGCCTCAAGTCTAGCAATGGGAGCAAAAGTTTCTTCAAAGTCTATTCCTTCTTGTTGAGCATACCCTTTACAAACAAGTCTAGTCTTATTTCTAACAACTTCCCCATTTTCTTTCAACTTGTTTTTGAATATCCATTTTGTCCCTATGACATTCTTATCTTTTGGTCTAGGAACCAACTCCCAAGTGTTGTTCTTTTCAATCTGCTCAAGTTCATCATCCATTGCCTTGACCCAGTATTCATCTTTACATGCCTCTTTTACATTTTGTGGCTCAGTGGAGGAGAGTAATGCCAAATAGATTGAAGCTTCTGCTATTGCTCTTCTTGTTTGTATAACAGCCTCTTTCTGCCCCAAAATATGAGATTCTGGATGATTCTTCTGAACGTACCTGGATGGAGTCTTTTCTTCTATCCTTATCTGTTCTTCTGGTGCCTCATTGGTCTCCTCTTCTTCATCATGAATCTAATTTGATGTAGATGGATAGTCCTCTTCATCTTTGAGATCTTCAGATCTTACCTACCTAGGAGTGTTTTCATCTTCATTAACCACTACATCAATACTTTCAACAATTTTTCCGAGCCTTTTATTGTAACACTTGTATTCTTTGCTGTGGGGAGAGTAACCGAGAAGAATGCCTTCATTTACTCTGGGTTCAAACTTGCCAAGATTTTCATCAGTATTTTTGATGTAGCATTTACTCCCAAAAATTTTGAAATATTTTACCGAAGGACTCTCACCATACCAAAGCTCATGAGGGGTTTGAGTGCTCTTCACCTGGACATTTGTTTTGTTGAGAATAACAACTGCAGCAAATACGGCTTCACCCTAGAAAGTTGCGGGAGTTCTAGACTCATCAAGCATAGCACGAGCCATTTGTTGAACTGTTCTGTTCATCCTTTCTACTAGTCCATTTTGTTGAGGAGTCCTGGTTGTAGAGAATTCTCTTCTTATTCCATGTTCTTCACAAAAATCAAAAAATTCATTTGAGGTAAACTCCCCACCTCTATCAGATCTAAGGAATTTAATTTTGTGATCTGATTCATTTTCAACCAAAGCTTTGAAGGATTTGAATTTTTCGAAGGCTTCATCTTTTTGCTTCATAAGTCCTATCCAGACCATCCTTGAATAGTCGTCAATGAATAATATAAAGTATTCTTCTCCCCGAGGTGACCTCTTCCTAGACAGACCACATACATCAGTATGGACAAGCTCAAGTGGCCTGCTAGCTGATCCTTCCTTCTCAGGGAAGTTAGTTCTGGTTTTCTTACCAAACTGACATGACTTGCATATTGTATTGTCTGGAATTCTGATGTCTGGAAGACCACGAACTGCC
>APFE031201240.1:43976-54810 GCA_000404065.3 Pinus taeda | reverse complement strand
TGGCACATAGGATTCACTTAAATAAAACCTATTCTTGAAAATGGGCGAATGGAAGGTTGTAACTTCTAATTTCAAGGGCCAAATTTACCTTTTTTACCCTCTCCCTTAAAATAAGGTGGGCTATTTGAGGTGATTTGTAAAAATGTACTATGATACAAAATATTCGCCCACTAAAAATTTAAAACCCCTTAATTTCTCTAAAGGGCGAACATTCGCCCCTAAAAGTTTCTATGATCTTAGGGTAGAGATGAGTCAAATTATCTCCATTGCATAAATTGCATGGAAATTTTACCTTTTTATTGGACTCTTTCTTACCCCCTCCAGCATCATTGTCGGGTTTGTTCGCATTTCCCTTCCCATCTTGGTTTCCTTTAGGGTTAGAAGTTTGAGAAGGCGTAGATATAGACGATGATGCCTGCAAAGAGGAGGTAATTTGTAAAGACAACTTTTGCAATTGATTCAGTAGGTTGACCTTGTTAACATAAATTGATCTGACTAGCCTGTCAGCGTGGGGACCTGGCTTCGGTTTGGCTATATCCACCTTAGATCTAGGAGCGTCAGGTAGAATTTTTTGAAGAACCCCAGACTGAGAATAGATTAGTTCTAACTGTTGGGCCCTGAAAATAACCTACTCTTTAGTGAAAACCACGGAGAGGAACACAACCTTAGAGATCTCAAGTTGTAATGATTTACGAAACCATTCGAGAAGGAATTCTTGTGGGATATCGGCTTTGATGAGCCTCTTCCTTCTCCTCCATTCATGGATATGATTCGAAATGTGAGTTGTCTGATCTTGTTGGAAATTAGCTAGAAGCTCAGTTCCAACATCATATGAGATAGGAAATTGAAAATGATTCAAAAAGATTAGTAGAAAAATCACTAAAAGAAGTGAAGGTTCCCCCTAGCAATTCTATGTACCACTTAGCCACATTTCTAGTTAGGGTGCATTGAAATAATCTCAACCTGACTGAATCATTTATGAGGGAGTTGGACAAAAACCATAAGTGGAAGGTTGTTACATGGTCACTCGGCTCTTCACCAGTCTTCCCCTCAAATTTTGGGGTATCTGAGGGAAGTTTGGTTGGGACCAAAGGCCAAACCAGGTTATACCTAATCAGATCATTAGTCAATTTAGAGAGATCTAGCAAGTTTAATGTTGCGAGAAAAGGGAGTCATGGTGGACCCTGAGGATTCCACTCAGTGTGAGTGGAGCTCCTAATGTTCTAAAAAGAAAGTCCTAGATTTGTGAAGGAACTAGGTTGCTGGAAGTAACTCGTAGACCTGACTGAACCGTAAGGAGCCCCTTTTGTTCCAGAAAAATTCAAAGTTTAACTAACTCCTACATAAAAATCCTCCATAGCTAGTAAAGTTACCCCCTAAATAAGTGTTGGAAAGAGTAGAGAGCCCCTAACAAGGATTCCATGCATTAGCATAGGGAGAAAATGTTTTAAATGAATTGACAGAAGAATACGACATATTCCCTTGTTAGCTGAAATAAGATTCATTCTCACCTCCTAACCCACTAACCGCAGGGTTTGTCCAACTTTGAAACAGATTATAACTTTGACCTATAAAGGAAAAAGGCATTGATCCCACTGTTGCGTTGGAATGTGGAATATGACCACCCCTAAATGGGAAACCATGAAAAGAAGTTGATTCACTTGCCATGGATGTGGATGCAGCTGATGGAATACTCAATGAAACTGAAGGAATCATGTTGTTTGGAATTCCAAAAGGGAAAAATCCAATGCCAGAGGCAACAGCTTGAGAACTTCCACCTGAAGATGGAATGGAAGTAGAATCAAATATATCAGTGCTAGGAGTAACATAAGGTATAGAAATTGTTCCTCCTCCTTGTACAGTTACAGGAGCTTGCATACTCATAGCACTTGTCATCGATGCCATGCTTCTAGCAATGGTCATCGAAGGAATAGATTGATGTAAACTTGGGCTCGAAGGCCTATTGGTCAGTGTTCCAATGTGCAATAAAATGTCTGGATGATCAAGAGGAAGAGGAGAATTAGGAGCCACAACAAACTTAGGAAGCTCTTCAACTTCAGTACTATCTTCTGACTAGAAGAGGACTCAAGGAAGAAATGGAGTGTTCCTCTCTAACTCTCTACTTGTACCAAGTCTATCTTGTGAATCAATGACTCCAACCAGAAGATCAATCTTCGATGCGCCTACTGCCACTAGTTGAAAACCGATGGCAGTATTGCTCTTATGCCTTTGAGGAAAAGGTTCAGGACTCATAGGTGATATCCCACAAAGTATCCTAGACTGACTAGCTGGTTGATCAGCCACTTTGAATTATTTTTAAGAAATCTACTTAAAGACTCAAAAAAGTTGTAAAGCTATGCCAACTAGGAGCAAAGAGCACTCTCTAAAACTCCCTAAAGATACAAGCAATCAAACAAATTTCAAGTATTTCCATTCTGGGAGATTAGGACCAGACACCAAAATACAAGAAAGCTAAAATCAAGGGCCTTCCTAAAATAGATTGGGGTAATTATGCCCCAGGCCTACTAGCGAAGGTATCAAAAGTAGTTAGGCTGACCTCCAGACAACATCCTTTGCCAGTGAAAGCATCCAACCTTCGCAAGGGTACCCTCTAGAAGTACTACTGAACATGATGCAACATCAGCCTCAAGTGCAATAAGATTCCCCTCTGCAGCCACCTATGTGATTCCTAGGAGAGGCAACTATGGATACCAACTCGTATCAAAAGCCAGGAAGAACAGTAGTGAAGTAGGATCTAACAAGCAAGAGAGGGGGTATCTCTCTTCCTTGTCTTCACTCTCCCTCATTCTTAACTCCCAGTCATGGAGCTAAAATATAGGAGTTTTCATACTCATAGCACTTGTCATGGATGCCATGCTTCGAGCAATGGTCATTGAAGGAATAGATTGATGTAAACCTAGGCTCGAAGGCCTATTGGTCAGAGTTCCAACATACAATAAAACATCTGGATGATCAAGAGGAAGAGGAGAATTAGGAGCCATAATAGACTCAGGAAGCTCTTCAACGTCAATACTATCTTCCGACTAGAATAGGACTCGAGAAAGAAATGGAGTGTTCCTCTCTAACTCTCTATTTGTACCAGGTCTATCCTGTGAATCAATGACTCCAATTGGAGGATCAATCTCTGATGCGCCTGCTGCCAACAATTGAAAATCATGGCAGTATTGCTCTTACGCCTTCGAGGGGAAGGCTTAGGACTCGTAGGTAGTATCCCACAAAGTATCCTAGACCGACTAGCTGGTCGATCAACCACTTTGAATTATTTTTAAGAAATCTACTTAAAGACTCAAAAAAGTTGTAAAGCTAGGCCAACTAGGAGCAAAGAGCACTCTCTAAAAGTCCCTAAAGAT
This sequence comes from Pinus taeda, assembly GCA_000404065.3. Classification (NCBI taxonomy): domain Eukaryota; kingdom Viridiplantae; phylum Streptophyta; class Pinopsida; order Pinales; family Pinaceae; genus Pinus; species Pinus taeda. Next base: position 51,439 of record APFE031201240.1, on the reverse strand, counting down.
ACAAGCAATCAAACAACTTTCAAGTATTTACACTCCAGGTGATTAGGACGAGACACCAAAATACAAGAGAGCTAAAATCAAGGGCCTTCTGAAAATAGGTTGGGGTAATTACGCCTCAGGCCTACTAGAAAAGGTATCAGAAGCAGTTATGCTGACCTCCAGACAACATCCTTTGCCAGTGCAAGTACCCAAGATTCGCAAGGGTACCCTCTAGAAGTATTGCTGAGCGTGATGCAATGTTAGCCTCAGGTGCCACAGGAATCCCCTCTGTAGCCACCTATGTGATTCCTAGGAAAGGAAACTATGGATACCAACTCAAATCAAAAGTCGGGTGGAACAGTTGTGAGGTAGGATGTAACAAGTAGGAGAGGGGGTATCTCTCTTCCTTTTCTTCATTCTCCCTCATGCTTAGCGCCCAGTCATGTAGCTTTCCTAGTCTTTCTAATGATATTGAGTTTCTCTCTTTATTCAACTTTTATGTTTTGTAATTTGAGCGGCCTTGGAGAGTTAACTCTCCTCTCACCTAATCCAAGGCCCTAATGAACCTAAACTTGTTGGTGTTTTTTAATCACAACAATAAAATTTCTAGTCCATTTTATTAATTGTTGTTCTTTAAGTCAGGGGGAAATACGAGAATGAAACTGATGATGTTTTTATGACGCAAAATAAACCAATAGAAAACTAACTATATGAATGCAGTGATTTTCTTCAATGAAGAGTGATTTCTACTTGGGTTCTATGAAAACCTATATATAAGCAAAATATTTTTCTTTTCTTTTCTAAAAAAATCCACACAAACCCAAAAACTAAAAAGGATGAAGAATTCCTTAAGATGCAAACTACCCTAATGCAAGTTATAGTGATGATGCAAGAACATAAATAATGCTCATAAGTAAATGTAATTCTTTATAGAGACAATAAGCTGACTTAAAAATGAAGAGGAAAAAAATTTTTGAACACAAATCTTTCTTCAAAGCAAGCAGAACAAATTGCAGAAGATCACAATTCTCTTTTTAATAATAAAACAAAAGAAACCGTAAAAAAAAAAAAAAAAAAACAAAAGCAATGTTTTTTAGCTTTTTCTTTTAAGGAAACAAAAACAACATTTTGAGGTCTCAAAAGTACCACTAAAACACGAAATATCAATTAATAAGCACTAGGAGTCCTTCAATATCACAAGTTATAAACTCGAAAAAGAACGAAACTTGAACAAGAAAGACTACAAACTTGTACAAACTGACCCAAATGGCAGCAAAATATTTCGATAAACTGACAAAAAGGTCAAGAAAGAAATACTTTCATATTTGTCAAAAAGACTCTCAAAAAGAAAGAAAAGAAACAAGGCCACCAAACAAGGGAAAGCAAAGCAAGGGAACTTGAAATCTGGGCTAAAATCGAAATGAAAACAATTTCCTATTCTGGAAGACCAAAACAATCAAGAACTTCAAACTGAAGCCTTGAATACCAAGAAACGAACTACAAGCTTGCTTAAGAAGCAATCCTAGGCCAAATATTTTCAATGAGAAGGATATTTTGAGAAAGAAAGCTTCCAGGAAAAATGAATTCTCCAGATAGCAGATGACCATACAACAACATAAACCACTAGGCTGTAGACCTAACTGGTTAGAAAGTTTTGAAAAAATAATCCAAAAAATTGCATACGTGACTGTGTAAAGACACAAAAGTGTGCACACACATTTCTAATATAGGAAGCTCGTGTATACGCGAGTCTAGTTTAAAGAAACCTACGTGTATATGGTACTGTAATCGAAGAAGACTATGTATACAAAGCTTAATTAGGAAAAAAAAAAATCAAGGTCTGATCAAGAAGATCAGACATGATGCTTGGAACACTAATGGACCAAACAATGTTGTAAAAGCAAGCAATCAAGAAATTGAACCTTGATTAAGAACAAACAACCCAAACTAGGAATAACAACATTATTATCCCCAGTGGATTAGCCAATTATGTTACGGTTGAAAACACCCTAGGGCTTTGGGTTGAGAACCCCAACAGTGGAGAGGGCAAACCACATCCATAAATGCTCAGGAATTCAACCAAAATGCTTATTTTACTAAACTGAGTAGGTGTGTCCTTACCCAAATGTCATCCATTTAGGTAGATCCTGCAGGGCGCAAACCCTTAGCTTCTCCTCATGTTCTTGAAACCTATTAATTATTCGAATGGAACATACACATCAGTAGAAACATAAAGCATGTTCATGATATTAACTTTAAATCATATAAATGAATTACTAGTTATACATCAATATAAGATTCATAAATGAATTCTAACATAACTTTATGCTTAAACACATTTAATATCAGAAACAGAACAACATTCCTTCTATTGAAGTGAGCTACAAGTAAAGTGGAGAAATACGACCTGAGTCCTTCTTTGGCTCCTAGCGGAATTGTCCTCAGGATTCATCCTTCCCCAGCGTTCAGCAATCTTCCTCCATCACCAATACAAGGATATCACAAGCAAGATGAAGGGTATCTACAACAATGAAACAAGGGTTTCTTGAAGCTTTGGGGAGTGCAAGAGGCACAGGGATTCGTAAGGCTTGATTAGGGATAATCTCAATATAGTATCAATATCTCATATCTTCTCCTTAAGGCCTTCCCATGGAGGTTTATTTATACTTCTCCAAAATAGCTTTTTCAGTTGGGAAACAGTTGGGCCATGGGCAATAGGAGGTGAGTAATAGGTAAAACCCGCGAACTCCACCCAAAATTAAGGAAATTTTTTTTTTTAAGTGTTTTAACATATGTACACAGGTCGGGTATCTACTGACCCGCATGTACACGCTTTTATCATAGGGTAAAGTAGCGTATAGGGAAGAAAACATTGTTTTTAGATTTTGGACCATGTTTGAAAGGAATGGTTGCCCTAGGGCATAATCAGAGCATCAGATCTACCATGAGTGGTAAATGGTGCTATAACACCAGGTATAATCAAGTAATGGTAGTAGAACTTCATCGTTTAAAGACTAGTTTCAGGACGAAGTGGGGAACTTTTTGTTTTAAGTGCATGTCATTCGGACTTGTTAACATTGGTGCTACATTTCAACAAGTCATATAAATCACATTCTGTGGATTTATTGGACAAAGTGTAGTAGTATACTTAGATGACATAAAAATGTTTTCAAAGAAGAGATCAGACCATATACATCATCTTAAGCAGATCTTTGAGAGATGTCACAAATATGGAATATCATTGAATCCAAAAAAGAGAATATTTGGTGTGTCTAAAGGTAATATCTTAGGACATCTCATTGTTAATAGCGGCATTAATATTGACCTAGAAAGGGTCAAAGTAATTTCTAAGATCCATTTTCCCATGAACAAGAAAGCAATGCAATCTTTCTTGGGAAAGATTAATTTCCTAAACAATTTCATCTCTAACTATGGACAAATTGTCAAACCAATACAAGAGATGATAAGGAAATATGTTCTATAAAAATTGGATAAGAGGGAAATGGATGTGTTCTCCCGAATCAAGCAAGCCATTGTTGATGCTCCATCCTTATATAGTCTAGGTTTTGGAAAACGTTCCTTGTTATATACTTTCACTTTTGACCCATCTATTGCAGCTATATTAACATAGAAAGACAATCAAGTAAATGAAAAACCTATATCCTTCATTAGTGTTGGGTTGTAGGGACCTAAACTAGATTATCCCACCATTCATAAGAAAGAATGTGCAATTTATGAGGCAATTAAGCACTTTAGGCCTTACCTCCTGAAGTCTCACATGAATATCTATGTGCCTCATCCAACGGTTAGAACATTCTTTCTACAACAAGAGTTGGGTGAGAGGTGGGTGAACTAGATGATGTATTTCTAGGAATATTATGTTGAATTCAAGTCACTTCATACTATAAAGGGCCAAAGTCTTTTTTGATTACTAGTTGAGTGATGGATTCACCAGAAGAAGATCCTTTATGGTGGAAATAGGAGATAGATATGTATAATGTTGAGAAAGTTCCTCCTATAAGTTCAACCACGTCTTGGTATTATAGATATACGACAATATTTAGAGCATGAAATATTTCCTTTGCATATATCAACTAAATAGAAGAGGGAATACACCTTAAACTTTTATTTTACTAACTTGTGCATGGTGTTCTTTTTTGAAAGCACCACAATGGTGTCCTTCTTAGATGCCTAGAGCCACCAAATTTAGAAAGGACGTTAAAAGAAGTTCATGATGGACCAGAAAGTGGACACTTTGCAGGTGATACCATCACTCATAAGGTGATGAGGGTTGGTTACTATTGGAACACATTATTTAAATGTGCTCATACCTATGCCTGAAAGTGCTTAGTGTGTCAAAGGTGCGATGGTCGTGATCAAAAGTCAACCACCCTATGTTTATTCATAGTAGTTGAGGAACCATTCCAACAATGAGGGTTAGGTGTTATCAATTAAATTTTTCCTCATTCATGAAACTAACACTGATACATCTTAACTGCAACTAATTATTTTGGTTGGTGGGCTGAATCGATTCCACTAAGGAAAGTTAATGATCATGAAGTCATCCAATTTCTCAAAGACAACATCATAACAAGGTTTGACATTCCTACATCATTTTTCTTTGATAATGAAACTTACTTTTCCTCATTGAAGCTTTATGATTTTTTATTAGAAAATGTTATTTTTTTAAAATCATGCTTCTAACTATTACCCATAGGGAAATGGTTTTGCTGATTCCACAAATAAAAATATGACCTGCATTACTAAGAATACCATCTTCCCTTAACAAAATAATTGGCATAATTCTTTTGTGATAGCACTATGGGTTGACCGCATCACTCTCAAACCTTACTTCTTTATATACGGAAAAGAGGTTATCTATCTACTGAACATATACCTTCAGACTTGAAACTTTCTCAGGAATATCAAGGGAAACCATGTTTCCTTGTTTAGAGTGGGATAGATACCCGTCTCAAGATTGAGGAAAAAAGGCTCAAAGAAAAAGAATGTTTTTCCATATACTAGAACCAAATCAAGGATTGGTTTGATGAAAAGTCTACAGGGAACAAATATTTTGGTGTGGGCGACCTATTATTGAAGTGTGAAAAATCCTACTAAGAGAAAGGAAAGCACACCAAGTTCCAATCTATGTGGGTTAGACCTTATACCATCATTCAAAATCTTGGCCACTAATCTTACAAGTTTTAATATTTATATGGGAGGACTATGGTGAGCCTTGGTATTGCACTAAGAATGTTGCAACTCCCAAGGGATCCTTAACTCAAATTAGCAACTTATGGTTCGTATAAACTTTGAGGTGACAGTTTTATATGCACAACATATAGGATTCCACTCATGCCACCCTCAGTTATGAAATTAGATCAGAAGTGCTTAGAGACCATTCCTGCTATTGAATTAGAATGAAATATTGATGATAAAGGTATATTTGGAAATTACTTCTAGTTATGACATTGGAAATTCCATTGACTCAAATTGTAAACTGCTAACTAATCAACTCTTGAAAGGAAAAAGTCTAATCTACTTGCAGAAAGAAAACTATTTGATCTTGCGAAATCCATCAAGCTACCAAATCTACTTGTAGAAAGGAAATTTTTTTTTTGCATAATTCATAAAACTATAAATTATAATTGCTTGTACCATCTACCTAGTTGACACTTTCTTGTAAATAATTAACCTACTTACATCATACTCATGATAAGAAAACTAGCTCTACTTTGTTTTTGCAGTGAAGAAAATGAATGGTTGGAGTGGCTTAGGAGCTTCCCTTGATCATAAAATCACAACTAGGGGTAATCATTCATCTAGACTAAGTCAAAGTGGTAGTGGGCATCAAAACTAATGAAGGAAAATCATGTTACAGGTTTTCTACATGCGATTGATACAGGAGGCCTATAATACTACAAGAAGGTTTGTCCTACTACAGGAGGGCATATGAGTGGTTTTTTAAGCTAAAAATGTTGTCTTGAGTGTATAGAGATGTGGATTAAAGTTGAAGCAAATGGAGGGAGGCTGGTTTGATCCCCTAGCCAAGCTCAAGGCCTCCTAGAGGCTTGTCTTGCACTAGGATAGGTCCTCTCAGTATAGTAGGCAAAATGGCTTATAAAACATGGTTTTGGGAAAAAAATTAGAAGTGGAAAGAGAAGATGAAGGAGCTCAAGATATAAGTGGTAAAGGTTCCCTTCGATGTAGATCAACCAACCTTACAATCAATAACATGTGTGCATCCATTTATCATTAAAAAAATGAAATAAATTATGATGGAAAATATGAGTTGAATTTAAATAACATCTAATTTACACCATAACACTGATTTAATTACTAAAATCACTTCTAAGCTATAGAAAGCAAATGTAAAACATGACAACTAACACTAATATATTTCCAAGAAATTATAAACACAATATTTTTGGACTGTGGTTGTGAATACTTCCACTAATTCTTCGACAAGAGAGGTGATGTAGAGGCTACAACCATAGGATTTTATAAATTAATCTCTACTGAAATGCAAGACACTATGAACTGCATGGAATAAAGAAGAAACATAAGTATAAGAAGATGGACCAAATCCTTTGGGTTGGGCCAAAACCCAAGGGTATCAACCCTCTAAAATTAACTCATATGCAGTTTAAAATCCAACTTCTCATTATCAAAAAGTGTAGGTCTAATACATCACATAAAAGTTTAAAGTAACAATCTCAATCTTGAAGCTCAATCACTACATCTAGCTGAACAAGAAATTTGAATCCTAATGAGCTCTTCTTCTATTTTGTTTATACAAAAGGGTAGCTGAAGAAGCTCCCTTGAAAGTAGGAGTGGTTCCCCACCTTGATCTCAAAAATGGTGGATCTTGTCCCTATTGATCTTCACTTGGTTGCCAGTGAATTCGAACTGATGAGAAAGGATATTGTGATCCCAAACCTAATTTATGGAGTTAAGGAGGCGGGAAAACACCCTAGATTCTTTCCTAGTTGTCTCCATCGAGCCCATTCATAGTAATAGCCTAAAAAATGCATTTTATTGCAATGAAACCACATTAGGCCACATACTCTGACAAACACCTTTTACTCCTCTTACTAAGAATAATATAACAAAAAATGTGAATCAATGTAAGAGAAGGATAGTTTTGAGGCTGGAGGATGGGATAATGATCTTCAAAATGTATCTATTGATGGGACTCATCAAACTGATCCTCTTCCCATCTATGGTTGAGGCCTTAAACATTACTTTCAGTAATGACCCTGGGATGTGTTCCTCTCTTTGTAGGTTTTAACCCCGTACAGAAATTACCTGCATACGAATTCTAAATCACAGAAAAATAAACAATGCGAAGGCATAACACATAAAAACACATATGCACAGAGATTTTCCCCTGGATCCCAAAACCGGGACTACCAGCTTGATTTTGCATTATATTCCTTTCAATGTTACAATACATATTTATACATGCCGAAGCATCCAATACC
>APFE031201240.1:0-19804 GCA_000404065.3 Pinus taeda | reverse complement strand
AACATATAATAGGGACTATATTTAGTGAATCCTTAAAATATTTTATTTTTGTAATTTTTAGTTTATAGTGAATAGAACATATAGTAATAATAAGTATGGAGGTGTCTCACCAATATATACTATTTAATACAATGACATTTCTTGTATCTCTACAATGTGAATTAAATTCTTCTTTTCTCTTTGGATAGTTCATGTTTTAGAAAATTTGTAGTTATGGTTATCCTCAATCTATATGTAGCCTCAAGTTCCTTAATGTAGCCTTTAGTGATGCGAAACTAGGAGGCATCACAAATGGATACGGTGGGGGGGGGGAATCTTTCAACAATCATTTTGCAAATATCATTGCTTGTTTTTGTAATTCCACATATCCACTGACACGTGCAACATGGAAACTTTGAATATTAGGCCTTTGTTTCCCAAAAGTAGCCAAAAACCCTAAATTTTAGATAAGTTCTTTACGAATAGAGAACTATATCAAATTCATTCAAGACAATTCTTTGATTGGGAAATTTCTGCGCATATGGGCCATAGAACATGCTCTCATCAATTTGATTCAAAACATATGGAAGTCTAAATGACAAATCGATCTAGAAATTGGGGGCCAAAGGCTCATTCACCCTAATATTTATAAATATGGAGAAATCAATGCATGTATTTGGAGGTGGTCCATATTTCTTTGATTTTGCAAGACTTTATCTCTATTTCCAGACTTAACACATTTTTCTAGATAAAGAATTTTTTACAGCAACCCCAGTTTGGATTAGAATATAGTCTCTAATAAGGGAATTCTAGGTGTAAAAGTACCTAGAGGGTATAGGAAACATTCTTGTTCACTTTTTCCAATCTTTGGAAGTTACAAAATGAGGAAAATATTCATCTTATGCATGGATATAAGTCTACATGGATATCTACCAACCTCTCTCATCCTCCATTGATCTATATTTTAGGGACCAGCTTTGTAAACAACTACCAAACTATGAACACAACCCCTTTCACTATCGGTGTTGCCTTGAATATGTCCATATGTTTAAATAATTCCCTCTTCACGTAGTAGAAATGAAACAACCTAAACGCCCACCTACATATCTAGAAGGATTTTCTCCACTCAATTCCAATCACAAGCATATAAAGGCTTCAATTACTTTTGAAACTAATCGAGGAAACTATATCTATAACAACTTTGAAGCCCTCAATAGCACATCCTCTAACCCATATCTAGTGACACAAGAGCCTTCTCAATTAGATATTGTTGCAACAAATATTAGATGACACTAAGAGGACTCAACAATTCCAACAAGCTCATCCATCACTTTTTATCCCTACCAATCACTGCCGCCTACCAACCCTGACATATTGATGATAGCGGAGCTCTCTTAAGATATTCCAAATGGAGGTGAGGATATAAAAATATATTATTTATATATGCAAGCAATGGAAGATGACTAGAAGAACAAGGATTTGAAGTCCACCCCTGAACATTAGGTAGAGATAATAAAGAGAGTGCTTCTTAAAGCTACAATGAAGCTACACTTAGAATGGTCATACCCCAACCATTCTCCATAGAATCTTGGTGTCAATCTCCAAAACCCCAAACACTAGCATAAATGCTTCAAACAAGACAAGCATAGAGGAAATCATAACAACAAGTAACTCTTGTAAGAATTAGGTGAATTATTTGTCAACTCCACCAAAATTACTCTAATTATTGAGGATTTTGCCTCAAATCCTCCTTATACTCAATGAAAATCATCTCATGGAACATAAGAGGCTTAAATTTCTTAGGTAATAAAAGGCTTATTCCAAGATAAAATTGACATAATGGTGATTTTAGGAAACAAAATCATATTAGGAAAGACTCTCCTCTATTATCTCTAAATGTTGGAAAGGATTCCAAAGACCAGCCATTCATGCAGATAGTTAAGAAGGAGGTATAGCTATATGTTGGCATCCTGAGGAGGCTTTTATCATAGATTGTTAGGAAAAAATAGGTTTTTAACAACTAAATTTCAAATTTGGGCTTAGATCAAGAGGGATAGATATCCAACGTCTATAGACCACACCTTATTAGAAAAAGATAAAACTTCCTTCACACTCTAAATATACTAGGATGGATGTTAAAAGATCTCTTGTGAATAATTAGAGAGAATTTAGTATGATAAAATCCATCTATCTAAAAAAGGGAGGAATTTGAAGGCTTCATTAGAGAAATTTTGAGTTCTAAAATGGGCTTCGTAAGGAATATTATAAAATAATAGTGGAAATAATAAAATAAGATTAGATTACCTCATGAAGTTTTTGAGGGAAAAAAGAAAAAACTACTTTTTCAACTTATCTCCCCACAATTTTACTCAAATTTCGAGCGAGAGAAACTGTTGGATGAAAAATTTAATTTTTAATCCAGGGATTAGCCATGTTTCATACTTTTGATTGTCCCTACTACAAGAAAAATGTGAAATACATGAAAAAATGTGATTGCATTCACGTTTTTTCATGCATTTCACATTTTTCGTGTACTAGAACCCATAAAAAATATGCAACATGGGTACTTCTTGAATGCAAAATTAAATTATGCATCCAAGGAGTGCTCCTACTTGAAATTTTAGTAAAATAATAGGGATATAAGTTGAAAATATGAGTTGAAAAAGTAGTTTTTTTTTCTTTCTTTCATTTTTTTTTATTTTTTATCTTTTTCCCTTTTTACTCAAAAAATGGTGAATCATCCCCTGTGGTTGACAACATCATATTGAATCTTATTGATTCTTATAAATTTGATTTATGTTGTGAAATTTCGTTTTGATGCCCATTTTTTACCTCAAAATTTCTCTTCAAAGAGGCTACGCATGTCCTAAAACTAGTGGATCTAGAGACCATCAATGACACTCTCACTTGAAACTACTAACGTAAAGGAAAGCACTAGGTTGCATCTAGAATATATCACTACCTTATTTATAAAAAACTCATGGAAATGGATCAATTTTTAGAATAATTCATCCTTCCTTGTAGAGGCTCTGATCATTGGCCCATTTGTCCAAGTACTGACATCAAAACTAGGCCTACGAATAGTCAGTTTTCTTTTGAGAATTTTTGGCTTCCAAACCCATCATTTCTAGATAAGGCCAAGACATGTTGGATAGACACTCCTTCAAATCCAACCTCCCCCATGAACTATTCTAAGAAAACTCTCAAATATCTTAAAATACATCAAAATATAGAATAAAAATGAAATTTGGAACATCTTTCAAGATCAACAAGTTCAAAAGAATTCAAGCAATAAATAAAATAATAAATCATCACATATGGTAAATTAGAAGAACTTGTGGCAAAGGAAGAAACGCTAATCACTCTTCTCAAATATGAGAGAAAAAAGGAGGAGATCCTCTCGCATCAAATGGTTCAAAGAAGGTGAGAAAAATTATATAGTTTTTGATTACTCCATGCTTAATCATAAAAGTAGAAATTGAATCTCCTACTTAAAAAAATCAGTGGGTATTGAGCTCTTAAAACACATCGATATTGAAGTCATGCTCGTTTCCTATTACCAACATCTCTTATTGAATTTTTCCCCCTCCAAAGCTAAAGTCATCAACAAAATCACCCACCACATCCAAACCTTAATAAGTATAGACGAAAATGAGGCTCTACCTCACCCTACTACCATAGATAAAGTAGAAGAAACCATATTTGGAATGCCAAAAAATAAAGAACCAAGGCTCAATTACTTTACCTATGATTTCTGTGAGGAATATTGGTCATTCATAAAAGAGGATGTCTAGAGAGTCCTCGAGGAATATCAATTAAGAAAATTTATCCTACAAGCACTGAATGCTACTATTCTTACCCTTGTGCCAAAAAAATCCAATTCAGTTGATCCTAATGGGTTTTTGTCATATTTCTCTTTGCAACAAAATCTATGAAATTGTATATGAAGTAGTTTCCAATCATTTGGAGGTCATTCTTCCATCACTAATCTTTCCAGAGAAAACAGACTATGTTGAAGGAAGACAAATTTTGGATGGGCTAATAGTGGCCTAAGAGTGGGTTCATTCCTTCACAGTTCAAGAAAATAAGGTACACTTTATTATAAATATGTTGTCATTGATCACAAAGGTGATTAGGATGAAGGCATAAGCAAAGAAGATTCCAAGAAGAAGAATATGATCAGCTCAAGGTATTTAAGAGGCAACGGTGGAAATGGTGTAGAGATTTTGAAGTCACTTCTTGGATAGTGAATCATTTCAAATGCAATTGAGACCCACTTAGATGGATATAGCTTTGAAAGATATTTTTAGTGGTGTGTGGATGATAAAAAAAGTCCTCCTAGATTATAAGTTATTACTGGTCAAATTTTTGTACCCCCAATGTCAAAGTTGCAGTGTTAACTTGGTGGAATACCCTTTGGAGCATGTCTTAGTTTGGAATTTTTCAAAACATGGCAAAGTCTCTAGTTGAGTTTCCAAAGAGAGGAGTGGGAAAATGTGGAATCTTAGTGCAATACCATGATGCTTTTTAATTGGCTCATAATGGAGCCCTTACATAACATGTAATCTCAGTGGGAGGCTTCCCCAACAAGGTCAAAGTTGCGCGCATAAGTGAAGCCCATGATGATGGCCCCCGGGAGGAGGTGGATAACACATAGCAGTGGACACACTTGGCATTGGTGGAGAGCTCTGAAGTTAAGGTCCCACATGATAGCTCACCCTGGTCGATAGTAACTTGGAAGGTTACAAAAGGGCACACAAGAGTGAAGGCTGAGACGATGCAAGCCCAACATGGGAGGACTTCCACGAAAGTGCAAAGGAATGCACAATATCTTAAAAGGCCAAGGATGATTATGTTCAAAGCTAGCATGGAAAACCCCATAAGAAACAAGGTCCAATTGAAAAATATCCAAGATGATAGTGTGGAATTATAAAATTATCCAAGACGCCTTTAAATTTTATAAAGAAAATGTTCTCAATCATAAAGGCTTAAACCCTTTCTCTCTCCTCTCTGACAAATAGGTGGTGCAATAAGATTGGCCCATACAAACATCTTAACAGACACAGGTGAATGATGAATTTAGCATGACATGGCCCAATGAGAAGGGATATGTGGCATGCAGATTCACTCGTTTCAGGTACCCTAGTTGGCCAAATCTGGGTGACACGTGTCATTCTCTAAAGGTGCCACATGGCATTCATGACAAAAGTATGACATCATCCTAGAGGCTTGATCCTGGAAGGTTTATAGTGTGCACAGAGGAGTATGATCCAATTTTAATAGGCACTACGAAAACATGGTGTTTGAAAGCATCAACTGACCTATTATTGATTGTTTCTTGAAAGCAGTGGGAATACCCACCGAGACACATCATCATAGACCAAGCCTTGGAAGTATTTATATTAGCACAACAGATGTTCCATGGGGTTTACTAAGGACTAGGATTTTGTGGCTTTATGTTAGAGCGCAATGATCAATAGGAAGAGGGCACAGGTTGGCCCCACACAACACATCATCATAAAAGCTTAATCTTGGAGGGAATTCAAACATGCACAAAGGAAAATGGTCAGGATGAAAAGCTTGTGAGAAGGAAATATTTTTGACATTTAATGTTCCATCCTAGAACATAAAGTACTCCTAGGACATAGTTTTTTTGTTGTTTTGTGTGTAAATTAAAACATGGACCTTCAGGATAATTGCAAAGTAAAGTGTCATGTACATGATTTATAAAGGTTTAATGCCTTATACATAAGTGGTTTGGTATTTGTTAAGTGACCATGAGCTAAGAAAATATTTGGTTGATTACATAAGCACATCTAGGCTAGAATGGAGCAATGGCCCATGGATATATATAACCAAAAATTCTTATTATTTAAATCCCTTGTGGCTATAACATAAAACAACATATGGTAGAATTATATTTGGAAGTATTTTGGCATGAAAGGAGTCAACAACTTAGATTTGGAATTTATGCCAAATATAACAACACCACTAAAACTAGAAATCACAAGCATGAACAAGTTTGTAGTAGATTAGTTGCATGGAAAAAATTAAAGGTAGAGTTGGAAGTTTCACGAAAGTTGGAGCTTGCTAAAAATAGAAAAAGCCTCGCTAAATCCTATAACTCACCAAATGTGAGGAAAATGGTACTTTAACTCATTTTTTCTCAAAGAAACAACAAAGAAAGTTTTTCTCAAAGAAACAACAGAGAAAGTTGAGAACTCATTGAGATGAATTGATAGAAGAAGAATAAAGGAAAAAATATAAGATCCATGCAAGTTTCCAAGTTCAATAGAGCTAGGGTTTCAATTCTAAAAATATGAGTCACAATTATTTATAAGCAAAATTAATTAAGCAAGTTATGTGAGTATGGGCTTGCAAATTGAGCAAGTGTGTTGGTGATGTTGCTGGTATGTTTAGTAATGAATTATTACTAAAGGTGTTGGTGATGGTGGTTTTGGGGAATGTTTGGTAGAAAAATTGGTTTATTTTGAAAAGGAATGACTTCATGATTTGAGTATGAAAATTGTATGAAAGATGAATCATTGAGTTCATGCAAGTTGTAGCTTGTAAATCAGGTGTCGTAGCTCCTTCCATTGGTTGTTAGTAAGAAATTAGGGGTTGAAGCTCCTTTTAGTGGTAGTTGATAAAACCTAGGGTTGTAGCTCCTTTCAATTGTAGTTGATAAATGAGGGAGTAGTTGCTTGCTTCTTGTTGTAGCCAAAGAACTATGTAACAACAAGTAGTAGCTTTCTCTTGTGAAGATATTGAAGGAAAAATTGGAGAATATATGTGTACTATTGGTGCTAGTTATGTTAATTTTTGTCATTGTCACATGAATTAGAATTTTAACTATGTCTCAGTTTCCTAAGTTTCATTGTAAGTGAAAGAAAGTTATAAAATTCCTACAATTCTAATAACCCCCCGCCCCCCTCTTAGTATTGTTCTAGTTTCTAACAATTGTCATCAGAGCCACTAGGTTACTTTATATTAGTTTAACAGTTGGATGAAAGATCAAGGACAATGGAAAACCAAGAAGGAGGATTCACCAATAGGGAACCTATGCTTAATGAAAAAAAATATGTGTTTTGGAAGGAAAGGATGAATACCTACATTCAATCACTTGGATCTAATGTGTGGGATGTTGTGGAAAAATAATGTCAAAATCCTCCAGCAGTGATTAATAAAGATGAAAAGATGGAGTTCACATGGAATGCTAAAACTATGAATGTGCTAGTTGCTAGCCTACCTGAATCAAAACTAGTCAAGGTTATGGATTTCTTAATAGTTAAAGTTATTGAGGACAAGATAAGTAGTTGCTATGAAAGTGATAGAAAAGTAAGGAAAGCTAAACTTCAAGGTTTTAGAATACAATTTGAGTCTTTAAATATTCATGATGATGAAGATATTGCGAAGTACTTCCTAAAAGTTGATGGGGTTGTGAACACTATAAAATGCCTTGATGAGAAACAAAAAGAGTTAGTAGTGATTCAATAGGTGTTGAGATATATCCCTAAGAGATTTAATCCAAAGGAATTAGCCATTGGGGATTTGAATGAGTTGAAGACTCTCACTTTACGCTAATTACTTGGTACACTCATTGGTTATGAGATGATAATTTCAAATGGAAATCTTGTAGCAAAAGAGTTAGCATTCAAAGTAGATAATAAACCCAAGGAAGAGCATGATGGTCCATGTTGTGAATCAGATGAATAAGAACCCAAGTTCATAAGGAAGATTAAGAGAGGCTCAGGAAATTAAAAAGGGAAGTTACCTTTCAAGTGATTTAATTATGGAAAAGTTGGCCATTATTCCTCTAGGGGTCTTCAAAAGAATAAGAAGGAATATGATCCATGAGATAATTTCAGGAAAGTACAAAAATATAGGAAGAAGGAAAAAAATAATAACTTCTACACCCATGAACATAGCTCATCTGAAAGTGAAGGCATCCAATCCTCTAATGAGGGCAAAGAAGATGAAAAGATATAGAGAATTTGAAATTTAAATCCATTAATTTTTATGGTGAAGAGGATGAGGTTGATTTAGAAGGAGAATTAGTCAGTTCTCTTGAAGATATATAAAGGTTGAGAAACAAAAATAAAACTCAAAACGAGTTGTTGATAAAGAAAAAATGAAGTTATTGAACCATTACTCCTGTAAATTGAATAAGGTAAGAGAATTCAAGAAACCTTAAACCAACATCTTAGTGAGGAGAGTCAAGCATGTGAGAGGCTGGAAAGAGAATTTGTTTTCCTAAGAAAAGAATCTAAGAAGGAAGAATCCTAGCTGATCTTCAATCAAAAGTTTGGAAAGGGGAATGATCATTTGAATGAATGTTTGGAAGCAGAAAGACACTCCACGGATCAAATTGGTCTTGCATTTGAGGTTGAGTCTAGCTCGGTAGTAGAGTTAAGGGGAAAGAAGTCAATTAACTTTGTACAAGAAGCCAATAATGATTCAATGCAACATCAAAAATAAAAATAGATTTTGCAACCAATTACCAACATCAACAATGCAATATGAAGATACAATTTTCTCATGAAAAGAGCAGTGCTAGAGAGGAAAATCAAAATATACAGAGACCAAACTAAGAACACATTAAAAGTCGATTTTCTCCTAGTTATGATGGAAAATTTCCATGACATTGACTTACCTACACTAGTTATGGACAGAAAGCAACAAAATGTAGGGTAAATCTACCATATAGATAACTCATGCTAAGAAGAAGAAACTATTAGCAAACTAGACAGAAGATAATCAAACCCAGGTACAAAAATTTATCCACTCCATTGGATAACTAGATTCAATTCTATTACTATCAAAATTTTGGGCATAGATCAATTTATTATAGATTTAATAATAAGAGGCTTGATCTAGTAATTGAGCAAACAGCCAGGAGCCCAAGCTCAAAAAAAAAAGGAGAATTCAAAGAAATGTAATATTGTCTTATATGCTCATAATAAAGGCAGTCATTGGTACATGATAATGGTTGTTCCAGGCACATTTCAAGAGACAAATGATTTTTTTTGACATGTAAACTAGTTGAGAAAGTTAATGTGACCTTTGGTAATAATGCACCTCGTAGGATCATTGGTAAATGAGTTGTCAGTTTGTCGAATGACAAAGGTAAAGATAAAAATGTATTGTATTTTTATGTGATGAAGAATAATGTACTTAGTGTATATCATATGTGTGACCAAGGTTATGATGTGATTTTCAAGGCCGAGAATTAGCAAATCAATTCTGTAGGAACTGGTGAAGTTCTAGTTGAAGCTGCAAGAATAGAGAGCAACATATATGTTTTGAAAGAAAAGATAGAGAGGTGTTTCTCATCGAAGATCTATGAGAGTTGAATATGTAATAGGATACTTGGGCATCCAAATTTTGATCTGATAGTCATATTGGGAAAAATAATGTAGTCAAGGATCTGCCAAAACTATCAAAGCATAGGAAATTGTATTTCATGCTTATCATTGATGATTTCGGAAGAATGATGTGGGTTGTATTTCTCATAGAAAAAATAGAATATTTTGATATGTTTAAATACTTTAAAGTCATGGTTGAGAACGAGATAGATTGTAAAATCAAGATGATAAGGCTTGCAATGGAGGTGAGTTTCCTTCAAAAGAGTTTCATGACTTTTGCAAAGAGCATAGCATCAAGAGGAACTTCAATATAGTGGAGACTCCATAGCACAATGGTGTATTAGAAAGATCCAATAGCTTTGTTCAACAATTAGCTAAACCAATGATGGGAGAAAGAAATGTTCAACAAAGATTTTGGGTTGAAGCCATTCACATAATAATGGTGATTCTTAACAAAGCACACTTCAGACCAAATAGTTATAAGACTCCTTATGAGCTTTGGTTTGGTATACCTACAACAATCAAGAATTTTACAGTTTTTTAAGCGAGCGATATATCAAGAAGAATGATGAAAATCTTGGTTAGTTTGATGTAAGGGCTGGTGAAGGTATTTTTCTAGGATATTCTCATAATATCAAGGGCTATAAGCGCTACAAAAAAATAAAAAGAGGATTATTGATTGTATTGACGTTAAAGTGGATAATTATATTGAATCTAAAGAAAAACAATAAATAAATAACAACTCCATTGATCCAGTCAATAATGATGATAAGAATGATGAGTCACCTTCAAATGAAGACAATGAAGAACCCCCAAATCCTAAAGACAAAGATCATTCTTGGTGTGTGCAAAAACACAATCAAGTTGATCAATTGTTGGTGATTTAAACACGAGTGTATAGATAATAAGGAAGTTGTTAAATCCCCTTACTCAAGCGCATGTAGATTTTTTATCCATGGAGGAACCAAAGGATGTTGCATAGGAAATCTAGGATGACAATTGGTTAAAAGTTATGCATGATGAACTGGACTAGATAGAGAAAAATTAGAGTTGGGAGCTTGTTCCTCGACCAACAAACAAGAATGTCATTGACACAAAGTGGGTCTTTGGAAATATGTTGAATGACCATGGTGAAGTGGTCAGAAACGGGGCAAGATTAGTGTGCAAAGGCTATGCACAAATTGAATGTCTATATTTTCATGAAAATTTTTCTCCTCTTCCTCGATTGGAGGATATTAGAATGTTTTTAGAATTTTTGTTTTTCAAGAAATTCAAGATATATCAAATGGATGTCAAACATGCTTTTCTAGATGGAGAAGTGTAGGAAGATGTTTATATAGAGTATCTAGATCATTTTTATCTACCAGATCAGCCAAATTATGTTTCTAAGCTGAAGAAGGCCTTGTATGGTCTCAAGCAAGCCCCATGGGCTTGGTATTTCAAGTTGGAAAATTACTTGCTCAAGTGTGGTTTCAAAAGAAGAATAATTGATACTTATTTATATATTAAATCTCATGATGGAAAATTAATAGTGGTGGTTGTCTATGTTGATGACATTATATTTTCTAGTGATTTATATCAACTAAAAAGTCTATTTGTAGTTAATATGAAGGCATAATTTGAGATGTTTATGCTTGCAGAACTTTCTTATTTCCTTTGCTTACAAATTGCATAGAATTCACAACGGATTTTTATCTCAAAAAAGAAATATCTCAAGGAATTATTAAATAATTTTTCCATGGAGAAGTGTTGTTTAGTGAGCACACCAATGGCTACATGTTACAAGCTTAGCTAGACTCATGAATCACCAGAAGTTTACCAAACTTTATACAGGGCTATTACTGGTAGCCTGTTATATTTGACACCCTCAAGGCCAAAAATAATGTAGGAAGTTGGCATTGTTGAAAGATTTCAGGAAGTCCGCAAATAGATCCATGTTGTAGCAGCCAAAACGATTCTTAGATATCTCAAAGCCACAATGGACCATGGGCTTTGGTACCCAAGTGATCCGAACTTATACAAGAACGAAACATAATACGTATACAAACATAAACACAGAGATGCAACAAAACTAAAACTTCATTTCATTAATATCAAAGAACTAAAATATGTTTACATACATAATGGAAATAACCTATCCCATGCGATCAAGGGCATTTTATTATTGAACAACAAGGGAAAACCCTAAACAACCAAAAATCTAAGCCCAGGAGATGGAAATCCAAGAGTTTGTGGGCCCCATTGGGGTTAGTTGGGAAGCCAACTTCCTAGCCTCGTAACTTGGTCATATATTCTCCATTTGGCATGTACGATACTTCATTGGAAATATATCTATGAGTAATACAAGGTTTGTGGTAGAAGCTTTGGGCCCAATGCGGACCTCAAAAAAACGTCATTTAGGGAGTCAAAATAGCTCTAGAATTTCAGGACCTTAAAATTTGATAAAAATAGTAAAGTATTCTATAATCAAGCAAACATATGAAATTGACTAGAGGTCTATGTGGAATAGGCAAGTGACCACCAATATTCGCCTGGATCATTCCTCCCCCCTTAGGTAGAAATGATCTCAATTGCATGTAGAGACTCCATGAGGTGAGGCAATTTTTGCTGAACCTCGCCCCTAGTGAACCAATTTCCCTGGTGAAGGAGTTGGCTTTCTTTAACAACTCCATATAGCTTGATCCTCTGATAGCAAGTGTTCTTGATCTATGTGTCCATGATCTTGTCATTTGTGGCCTATTCAATGCAACTTGGGTTGAGCTCTATTGGTGTTAGTTTCTCAACAACATCAGATGTGTCCAACAATGGGGGAAAGTATGGCCATAGTCAGTCAACATTGAATATCGGGTGCAGGCCAAGGAATGGTGAAATTTTGAGCTCGAAGGCATTGTCCCCTACAACCTTGGTGATGGTGTATGACCCTGTTGTGGTAAAAACACAACACCCCCCATTATTGATGTGTCCACTTCGAATAATGGGGACCCTTTCTATAAAAAATTTGGCTAAATGCCTTTTTGGATTTTTATTTTAGTTGATTGCCCTGTGCTTTTGTTAATTTTTAGTTTTCTTTGGATTCTTGTTTTGATTGCTTTGTTAGAATCAATTTTCTATAAGCTTCACATTGATGTTTGTTTGGTCTCATTTGGTCAACTGGTTTGAAAATGGCACTCATTTGAAAATCTGATTATTTATGTAGCCTGGGTTAAAATCAAAGAAAATTTTAAGGATGGAAATTTTTCTTGAAGTTTAGAAACATCGGCGAATCTCATTAATCCCTAATATGCAAACTATAAAATGTTTATTGATATATTTGTAAAATTATTCAAATTTATAATGATTTTATAATATGCCTCTATATAATGTTGGCGATTTTTAAAGGTAAAATAATTTTATATTCTAAAATTGGGCGAATCACCTTTTATAAAAATTGGAAATTAGCGAATCTTTTTGTGGAAAAATCATGGAAAATTAGCCCACTGGGCGAACATTAGCCCCTAAAATTTTCCATGGTTAAAATTGCATAAAATGTACAATATTGCATTTTGTAAATAAATTAGTTCAATAACGCATTCATTCTAAATATTAATTTATAGCAAGTTCTTTTTACTAACATTTTTCCGTTTTTTAGTTATGCAGCCAAATAAATAAGCATCGGGACTTAAGAAATTCACTCCAATTTCCAAATCAAATCTTAATCTCGAAAAACCAAACATTCAAGTGGCTATAGTTTATTTTTATTATTTTTCATTTATTTTCTAAGTGGCTGTAGTTTTATTTTTAGTTATAGTTAAAAACTAAATTCATAAAAAATAAAAACCAAAATAGAATGATTTTTAATATTAAATATTAAATAATTAAATTATTATTATTTAAATATAATTAATTAAATTAATTAATATTTAATAATAATTATATCCATCGGAGCTTTTTCATTAAACAAGTTTTAAGAACCCCGATGGCCCGATGCGATATCGCATTGGGACTTTTGCATTAAACACATTTAAAAAAAACCTCATTACCCATCCTGATGCGAAGTGCCGATAAGCGAAAATCCCAAGTGCCAATAAGTGATAAAACATAAAACGTGGGGTATTAAAGCCAAAGCATGTTTTAAAGTTTTGTATTAGTTTGAAGATTTTCAAAAACACCATACGCATGGTGATATGTTAGTAAGTAAGGAGTATAAGTGGGGTAAGTAAAGTAGAGTAGGTTAGTTTATATTTTTAATATTAATTTATATATTAATATGTAATATGTAATGTATTATATTATTTAAAATAATATGTAGTATTTAATTAATAAATTTTAAATTAATCATATTAATTAATTAATGATATTTAATTAATTTGATTAATTTAGATTTAAGTATCATTTAGAATTAGTTTTTAATTAGATTTAATTTGTTTATAAATAATTAATTAGATATTAGTTAGTTAGATTAATGATTAACAATTAAATTAGAAACTAATTTAGGATTAGGTTTTTAATTTAAATTCTGATTTTTAGCCCAGCAACAGAATTTCCAGATCGTTAATTTTTTTTTGGAGTGAAGTAACAAGACGTAATTGGGAAAAATTGGGAAAACCGCAAAGCACCTACTGGTATAGAAAGGATTCCGAAGGGATCGGAGATGGAGGCTGCTCATGGGTTTAGGGTTTCAGAATGCCTGTTTTGCGCCGCCGCAGGCCCTAAAGTCTTGCTATGTTGTAGATCGATCAGAATCCTGACGGCTGGACCCTCATTTTTCAAAGTTTCCCTCTCGCTATGGGCTAAAACATCTGTTGGAAAGGTTTTTCATGATTTGATCCACAGAGAACAGAGTTTAGAGTGTTTCCCCTCCTCGTGGACGCGGTTTCGTCTTGATGAGCTCTACGCAAATGCTCTGCACAAGTCTGGCAGATCTGCCCATGTTTATAGCTGGCTGTGGAGCCGATCTGTCGATCTAGGGCCAATTTTAAAAGGCACAGTCGAAGACAAACCACGGGGGGGGAGTATGGACCCGGTTCCTTGGTTTCTTGTGGCCTCCCTGTTTTCTTTATCGCAGATCTGGGCTTTTATCAACTTGATGCATCGTTTTGACAGAGGGCTCGTAGACTACGACATGAAAATGAGAGCTAGCCTCAACTAGAAACCCGATTTGGGAAACGCCCAAACAGATCGGGTCGAATACTGGAGAAAAGGTGCGGATCTATCAGATCCGATTAGATCCAGGCAAAAGTAAAATGGAAGTTGGCCAGATCCAGAACACAAATCTGAGAAACGGGACCTGATCAAGGCAGACAAAGCGGATCTGAAGCAAATATTCATCAGATCAACAACAGGCAGACACGTTTGTGTGCAGATCTGGGAATGGATGAGTGTCCTGGAGCTAAAAATAGAGATCCAGGACAAACTAGGAATTCCAGTTGCATTACAAATTCTAATATTTTCTGGGTACTGCATGTAGGATCAACATACACTCCAGCATTACAGGGTTGCAAAGGACTCAACTATTGTCCTCAATCACAGATTGCAAGGTGGATCTAAGGGAGCTACCTCAAAACCTACAGGTACCTATCGTGATGCAACCAAAGGGAAAGAATTTCCAAAGGGGAAAGAACCTACAACTGTTAATGCACCTCCAGGGCAGTATATCGTGGATCAAGCGCCAGAGAATCCCTCCATCTCGTTGGATTTACCAGAGGTAAAGTATATATTCTCAGATCTACAAACAAACGCTGTTATTTGTAGATTTAACGGCTTCTGGCCTAAGACCGATGCTTTGTACCAATGGATACACACGGTCTGGACAAAAAACTGTCAAATTCACCTATGCTCCAAGGGTTTCTTCATAGTAACTTTCCGCGTAGAAGAAGAAAGGGAAAAAATCCTCACTGAAGGGCCATGGTTCTGGGGCAGTGCGGGACTGTTTATTACCCCATGGTTCCCGGAGCTTGATGCCAATACTATGGTGGTATCTAGGATGCCAGTATGGGTAAGGCTGCATAATCTTCCGATACATTTTTGGCACTATAAGGCCTTATTAGCTATAGGGAATACCCTTGGAAGAATGTTAAAGGTTGATCCAGAGAGACACATAAAAGGAATTTTTACTTTTGCTAGGATATGTGTCGAGGTAGATCTTAGCCTAGGACTACCTGAAAGCATCATTCTGAAATTTAACAACACAGTGGAAACAACCTTTGGACTATGAGAATACAGCATTCAGATGCAGGGGATGTCAACAAACAGGTCATCTATTCAACGCATGCAAAAGCCAAAACAAGAGCAAGCCACAACAAAGGAAGCCAAAAGGATGGCAGAACATAGACGATGTCGTAAAGAAGAGAGCAGCGGAAAAGAAAGCCTCTTCGGAAAAAGAAGATGAAGAAACAGAAGCAGAAGAGGATGAAAACACCATAGAGGAAGCTGAAACAGGGAACCAGAAGGAAAACATATTAGACAACATGGCTCCACAGTTTCATCCAAACTAGGCAGAGACCCACCAAAATCAGGCAGAGCTGACAAGCGTGGATCAAAGCATGGGAGGTAACAAACAGCATCATCACTCAGATACTTCAGACTCCGACAAAGAAACAGGCCTGCAGAATACCGAAACACAATTAGTCATTGCTTCGAACGAGCGCACTCAAGGAGAGTGGCACAAGGTCGAAAAGAAAAAGGGGCGAAAAACTTGAAGTGTGGCAGTCACTTTTTTTTCCCTCTTTTTCTGTCTCTCTTCTCTTCTCATATCTTTTTTCTTTATGCACGTTAGTCTTATAACGCTGCATTGGGTGCGAATAGCACTAGAGCCCAGGTTGGCATCTTGTGAAATGTCTTTCAGTGCATATGCTGTTGTAACTTTTCATTAATTTATTAATAAAAAGTTACCGTTTTTTTCCTTGGAAAAAAAACAGAATTTCCAGATTCATGTCAGATTTAACTCCTCAAATTTGGAAGCTCATAGATTGAGTTATACTTGGCCAAATGAGGCCCAGGACGGCTCATTGGAAAGATAAAATCAAGGAGAACATTTTGGAGGAGGTTTCACCAACAGATTTACTCATTTATTGGGTCAAAAATCAGGCAGAAGAATAGGCTCCGAATTTTGAAAACAAAATCAATTTTCTGAGTTATTTTCTTCAATTTCATTTATCCAAAGCCTCTTCTAATTGCAGATCCATTGGTCAATGATATCTTTTGCCAATCAAATCAGTCCAAACATCAATACAGAGCTTATATTTTATTTTCAATTATTGATTTAAATAGAATTTGATTGGGTTTGATTTAATTTCCAGAAATGATATTTTGATTACATTTTAATTTATTTTGATTTCTTTTACAGGAAAACAGTGGAAGAAATATGGAAAAAGAATCTCAATCAATGAGAATGCTCCAGCAATTGAAGATCAAGATTTTTGAGCAAGTAAAATTAGATTTAACAGATTTCTCTTCAACAAACTCTCCTCTCCAAAATTCCTTCACGAATATTATAAATAACAGATTGCAAAATGTAAAAAAGGTGGCTCTCCTCTGCAATTTTAGACTTCTGAAAGCACTATTGTAATAGGAATTTAGAGTTGTAGGAGAGAGGAGAGAAAATCTCAGATCTGGGGATTATTGAGGATTTTCCCTTTGTATCTTGAATTATGTGTGAGGGGCAGAGTTTGCACTATTGTGGCTCTAGTTTTGAAGGCAGAAGTTCAAGTAATGTAAAGGGCTGTTGAAGACCAAGAATAGAGAAATGGATGCAATAAATTGGTATTTCTAATACTACTGTTTCAAATATCAGTTTTAATTTTATGGTGACAGGAATGTGTCATTTTATTCATGTTTGTGCACTATTGTCAATATGGGTAATTTGTCTCAATCTTGTTATTATGTATCTCTATTTTTTATGGATTAATTTCTCATTTTTGAGTAACTATTTACTCTCAAATCTGTCTTATGAAATCGATTTATTGAATGGTAATGTGTTGTGAACTATTTCCACATATCATTATTCAATTATTGGATTTATTGATTTGATAATCAATATCATTTTTGTGAACTACTTCCTGGAATGTTATTGGTTTATTATTTCAAGTTTTAAGGTCTCAATAGAATGTGTTTTGGCAACCATAATATCAGTTAATTGAACTACTTCTTTAACTTGATATTCATTATAAACAAGACATATTTAAATCCCAATATTTTGATTATCTTGCTCTTAGTTGGGTTAGATCTATATCCGCCTAATTAAGATAGGATTTAGATTAGTTTCTTTTGCTTGCATCATAGAATAAGCTTGCATTTAGAGTAAATTCTACATTCTTTTAAGTCCTCTCCTTAAAGAGGCAAAATTTTAGTTGTGGCTTGGTTGAACCCAAATCAGCTTAAGGGTCATTCTCTTACCTAATCAGCAAGGAGAAGTGATCTGATATCCCTGTCTATTGGTAGTTAAAGATACATTATAAACCAATAGCACTAGGGAGAAGGTAACTGGACCTAGTTAAACCAGTCGGAGCCACCACACCAAATGGAAAAGGAGCTGCTTTTAAGGTCCGGACTGGGTGGTTATCCCCCAATGTTGTTGCAGCGATTTTCGAGGCATCAACACATTCTAAAATGAAGTTCTTTTCTATTTACACTTTTCCTAACAAACAAAAAATACATACTCTTTCCTCCCACACTTCTTTTGGTTTTTTCCAACATCCTGTTTCACAACGGAGTTGAGGAGAATTAGTCATTAACTAAGCAATAAGAATTTTAGCTCTCCAAGAAATATTAACCTCTATGTAACTTTTTGTTGATGATTATGAGTGGGATTAAACACTTCAATATAGTATTTTGTCTTTCTCTCTAGCTCCTTATCCCAAGTACACTTGTGGAACTTATCCATAACAAAATATTTTATCTCTTTACTGTTTATGGGACACATGTTCAAGCAAATAACCCATATACTAAACCATTTATTATTTTGTTGCATCCAAGTCTTATTTCTTTTGCACAATATGTTATTAAAGACAACCTTAGGTCATCTTCCCTCTTCCATTTGCTCAAATTTTTCGTTGCAAGAAGTAGTGATGGGTATCAATAAGTTGGGTGTTGGAAAAGCAAAACACTTAGCTAAACTCCAAGCATAGTATCTAAAGTGGGGCTCAAAGATTCTTGCACCTCACATTACAAAAAAATTCAACAATATTATACAACAAGGGTTCCCCACAGATTGGACAACTAGTCTAGCAATACCTCTTTTAAAGAGTGGTGACATCAATAATCCCTTCAATTATAGGACCATAATGATAAACCCCTTGTTTGCAAAGCTATTTGGAAGCATGCTAGAAAATAAAATCAGCAAGTTGGCATAAGAAAGTGATAAGCATGCTAAAGGGCAAGCAAGTTTTAGACCTAAACCTTCCACAGTTGATCATTATATAAATTTAGGGCATATCATTGAAAAAGTTTGGGAGAAAAAGGAAGAAGTTTTTTGTTGCTTTGTTGATTTTAGAAAAGTGTTTGAAACGGTTCTTAGGGATAAGCTTTGGCACAAAATGGAGGAACTTGGGGTTCCTAAACATTTGAGAGCAGTTGTGCATAGGTTCTATGAAAAGGTGAAAGTCAAAATTAGAACTTCAACAGGTATTTCTGAAATTTTTAGAAGCGATATCAAGGTCAAGCAAGGTTGCCCATTGTCTCCTACCCTTTTTGGTTTATATATCGACAAGCTTGAGGAGTGGTTAAATTCACAAGGGGGTGATGGTATCCATTTGGGAAAGTTTGTTATAAGGATTATTTTGTATGTAGATGACCTTATTCTAATTTCTAATATGCTCTTGGTTTGCAAGAGCACTTACTATCCCTTGACACCATTTTTGTAGGAGGGTGGGGATGCAAATCAATATTAGAAAAACGAAAGTAGTGGTTTTCTCTAAAAAAAGAAAACATAACCAGCATAAGTTCAACTTTGAAGGCAACATTTTCGAAGAAGTTTCGGATTACAAATACCACATAATTGACTTCAAGAAAAATCTAAGATGGGATTATTGTAGAAAGAATAGAACTTTGGGGGGTTGGAAAGCATTTTATGCTTTTCAAAATAGGTGTAGAGAGGCAGAGTTATGGGACTAGAAAACCACTCAAGCTTTTTTTGGGCTTCTAGTGATTCCAGTGATTCTCTATGGTTGTGAACTATGGGCTAGCAGTACATTCGACATGCAATAGAAACAAATTGAGAAAATTCAGAAGTGTTTGATTACAGAAAAATTCAAAATTAAAAGTGCAATTCCTTATGCTATCTTGTTAATTGAAGCATGGGTTGTTCCTATTGAAGAAATTTCTATGGTCTGAGTCATAAGGCATGCAACACCCTCCCTGCCCACCCCCGCAGCCCAACAGGCCCAGGGGTGGCAACAACTGACTCCAGGAATTGGCCCCTACCACCCCGTGCTTGTTGGGCCGTGGGGGTGGGCGGGGAGGGAATTGCATCGTAAATATTTTGG
>APFE031201238.1:0-17759 GCA_000404065.3 Pinus taeda | reverse complement strand
TACAACCATATAAACAAATGTCCCTCAAGCAAGCTAAGAAGGATAATAAATTATCACCAAAGTATTATGGTCCGTACAAGGTGTTGCAAAAGATTGGTACTATGGCATACGAATTGGAGCTTCCTGCAACTTCTCAAGTGCACACAATTTTCCACGGTTCATGTTTAAAGAAGGTTATGGGCTACAAGCTCCCAATTCAAACAATATTGCCAAAACTTGAGGAGGAAGGAAAAATTATATTGGAACCAGAAGCAGTCATAGAAACAAGAACTCGATAGCTACGAAATCAATCCATTTCAGAGTATCTCATCAAGTGGAAGAACTTATCTGCTGAAGATTCCACATGGGAGGATGAGAATTTTATATAGAAGCATCCATAACTACTCAAGCGTTAAGGACAAAACTTTTTTTGAAGGAGAGGGACATGTTAGGTCCCTATAATACTAATGATGCCCCCATTTCTATTGTATTTGTATCCCTTATTAATACTGTTGTGCCCCTATTGTCCCCATATTGTTATTACTATGCCCCATGGAATCCTGCTATTGTTATTTTTGTGCCTTTATATTATTATTGTTAGGTCGGCTTGGTTATATTGTGACCCCTTAGACTCCTATATATAGAAAGGAGGTTTTATCATTTGAATCATTCAAGAATTGTCCATTTATGTAATGTAAAGGAGGTTTCCCCCTTGAAGAGGTTGAATTCTAAGGCGTTGATCTATCTTTTCTATCTTTTGTGAGCTGGCTTCATAACAGTTTATTTTACTTGAGAAAGCATAATATATTGCAGTTGAGCATGAAAAAATATTTGTATCCATAATTCAAATCAAGGGAATCGACTCTAAAAACCAATACATTTATCATAATAGGAATCCATGTGTACAAGTGTACTTTCCACAATTATTGTGAAATCGATGTAAACCAAGAAAAGAAGACTCAAGGGACCAAACTGTGTTCTGCTTCCGAAATTGTCAACCCATCGCAAAAGAATGGTGAGTAAGAATGTATCCCATTACTACATCTTGATTTAAAATTCTAAAACTCGCTAGCTAGGCTTGAAACATTTGAACTATAGATCCTATACCAAAACCAAAGGGAGACAAAATGTTTTGCATCTCCTCGCAAGCTATATAACCAAAGAAAAACAGTAAACCAAATAGCCTAATCAAAAGCTTTCTCCCAATCATCCACTTCACTGGAAGAGTACATATTTTGATTCTCTTGAGAGGATGAAACTTCAGTGGAACCCATAGGTGTTAGAGGCTTGGAAGATGGTTTGGATACATTAGTTGACCAAGTCTCTCCTGCATTATATTTCTCAAGAGATCCATATGGATTTATTCTTGTTAAAATAGGATTTCTTTGGAATTGCCATACTGGCCTTGATACAAGAATGAATCTATCTAGTGTCCAGCGGATTAGTCCACATAGATGAGACAACAATAGAAACCATTATAATACAGGTGCACTAGAATAACCGAAGTAGTTCAACTATCCTAGTACAAGTTAAGAAAACATGCATTACAAGCGTTTAAAGAATAGTCTTACAAACAAATACAACACATGCATGAAAATTTATTGGCCTGTGATAGGCTTCTGAATTAAGTGAAACTTCCAAGACACATTCATACACCATACATTACTAGCCCTAGTAGTGGAAGGTTGGAGCCACTACTCGCTCCTCAAAGAAAAGATTATTGACTCTCAAGGCTATGTGGGAGGAGCCAACGTGAAAAATCCCCTACATGTACAAATGAAGGGGTATATATAGCCAAGGGTAAAACTGACCCTTGCGACCCTTCAACTTCCCTCATGACTGTTCGACGTACATGACTCTTCAACTTCATCCATAGGTATCTTGGACTTCCACGTTACATTAAATTGATTACAACAAGTATGGCCCAAAGTAGTGATGTGGCCGAGACAACTCATGGCACAACCCAACATGACATTGCTGACATGAACATGATGATTGCGGTGTCCATGTGAAGCTACTATGTTGTTGAGTTATGAGTATGATCTTGGTCTATCATATATTCACCTTTGCATCACGAAATGTGTTGTCTTTGATGGTTTTGGTATTTTCTTGATGGTTCATGCATGTGTATGTATCTGCTTCACTTGCTACCTGGTATGCTTCGCGTGTTCATCGAACCATGAGCAAGTCTTCTAGCATGCACCCCTTCTTCATCTCGTTCGTCATCGTGCCATGTTCCATTCATGTACCTACTTCTACAATCACTCATAACAAGATGACATCAAATCTAGAAATCTCTTAATCTACCATGATGCATTGTTTCCCATGATCGGTTTGGGTGACCAGGAGGGAGGACATGGTACTAAGACTGCACAGAGCACAGCTTAGGCCGGGATGTAGGACTCTGGGGCACCATCGGGAAAAATTGCGTAAAGGTCACTATGAGGCTAATTTGAGTAGTCTAGGACAATACTGGCATATATGGCAGAGGCTTCAGCTAGGAGGCAGAATTGCACAATTTTTCTGCGAAGGTAGTTAGGGCAATAGGAAGTAGTGGTAATAAAAACTACATGGTTTTTTGGAGGAAGCCAGGATCCAGTTGTGGGAGCTGCTTGTCATAATTGCGCAATTCTAGGAGACAGTCAAGGTAGGGCATGACAATGCAATTTTCGGGCTGAGTAGAGTGTCAGGGAGCAGGAGGAATGTCAGTGAAAACTACATAGTTTTCAGCAGGAGAGCAGAGTAGGCTAGTAGGGGACTGCTTGTTAAAACTGCACAATTGTTTAGGAAAATGCAGTGATAGGAAGCAAAGGCCTATTCCTCATGTCTGCACAGTTTCTGTAAGTAGTGTAGGTAGGCAGGCTGGAAAAAGACAGTGTTGTTTTGGGGATGAGTGTAGCCCTGGGTCACAACTCAAGTCATATCTTCCAACTAACTAGAGGGAGGCTTGCTGGATGGTCTTGCGATAAGCGCATACTGGAATGGCTTCTTGGACAACTTCTGCACAGTTTTAGGAGGGAGTTAGCTGGCTCATTTCCAAAATTACGCAGTGCAAGCCACTCAGGAGGACAACCTCAAGCTATGCATAGTTCTAGGTAATAATACAGGGTCACTGAGGGCTAAGACTATGTAGTGCATCATAGTGGAGGCTCGGTTGATGGAAGGTTGTCTGGTTGAAAAATTTTCGAGGAAATGGTTAAGTGTTTGAGCGAGTGAACTCATGTATATATGACCTTGTGAACACACACTTATCATGACTCGATGACAAGACACCTCAAACCAACAAGACAATGTGCTTAGTGTGACCATCTAAAGGTGAGAGCGACAAATGCGACACTTAAGATGGGTCATTGAACGATCATGATGACACTTGCGCGACAATGTCTACAACTTTATGTGTGAGTACAATGGGTGTTTACATAGTCGGAACAACTCATGCACACAAAAAAAACCTTCGATATCACTAGAATAAGGTCGCAAGCATGACGCATAAATCAAAATGCCAAAGATGACATTTGGTCAAATAGGTGAAAAGGAAGCAAGACACGTAGAGGAAACACATGAAACTAGTTTTGTGTTTGCACACATGCATGCTACTGAAGACATGATGATAAGACAATGACAAGCAGTCCTGCAAAATCAACTAACAGATGTACTTCGAAAGGTGTTCTTACTTACCGTACTCACCCTCAAGATGATCATGCACATGACAGAGTTTGCACGCGGTCTTGATCTTTTCCATGACTTGGTCTCTTGGTCCTTATCCTCAACTCCTTAGGAGTGTATTCTCTTGGTCCTTATCCTCAACTCCTTGGGAGTGATCTTAGCTTGTCACATTTTCCTATAGCCACTGAAAGATAGATCAATGTAGTTTGAGTGGGTAGTGACTGCTCCTGGAATGAGGCCCTGGGAGGTTCATCTGCATAGTTTTTGCATGTAAGACAAACATGATATCTTGGACAACATTGCGCAGTTTTGAGGCACATGACACTGCTATAGGATGGGGTCTTGGGAGGATACCTCTGCACAATTTCTGAGTGCAGTGTAGCCTAGGTAGCTAAGAGGAAATACTGCATAGTTTTTGGATGCAAGGCACTACTGTAGGATGGGTTCCATGAGGACACATCTGTGTAGTTTCAGGTTGCAAGGCAGACTAAGCAGTTGAGGGACAATACTACGCAATTTCTAATGACAATGGTTTTTGGCTAAGGGAAGGACACTGGAGGAAATCACTATGCAGTTTTGGATTCCAAGGGAGGCTAGGGTCTCTGTGCACTGCGTACTAGTAGGCCAGGGAAAAAGCTTGAGGTTTGCAGAAGCAAAGTGCATAATTCTGAGAAGCTGGATGACGCTAGCTTGCTCAAGAAATTGGCTAAGTGTGAGATCATGGGAACATATGTAAATAGTGATAGGACTCAACTATGATCACACACGAACACTTAGTGATACAACATAGACCATCCAAAATTTATAAAACATGCTCTTCTTGATGCAATAACCTTCATGACAAGAGTGCGTGAAGTGAGTGTGAAACATGTCTATGTAATGAAAACAACTCATATGAACAAGATTTTCCTTGAAGCAAAACAACATTCCCTTTTCCCAAAGATGACACATGTTGCATAAAGATGAGAACATGAACAACTCTTAAGATCAAGGGGGGGAGCTTGAAATCATCAACTTACCAATAAGTGACCAAGGAATGATCGATTACAGGATCCAAGGTAGGCTCTGAAATTTGCATGCGAGCCAAATTTTTGGAGGGTGGTTGTAGCCACTACAACAAGCCCTTAAGCATTGAGGACACAGACCAAACAAATGATGCGAAGAGGGTTTAATGCCATTAGCCATGATTGTAATGATCAAGAATTGAAATGAGCACCTAATAGCATGCTTACATCCATAAGCAATCCCAATATAGCAAGATGAAAGTAAAAGGCTAAAGCGAGAGTGGTTATTATATCATGAACAATTATAAAACCTTTTGAAGGAGAGCATGGCATAATATTTGCCACCACCCCATTAACACAGGTTTCCTTTTAATCATACAAAAAATTACCTAATATCCAACTTGGGAAAATAATAAAAGAAACATTAAATCAATATATATTCATCCTCATACAAAACATTAACTAACATCTCACTATAAAAAAACCATTAAATATATATTTTTATTAAATTAAATTTCAAAAATATATAAATTAAAATATTTTTAAAAATAAAACAGATTTTTTCGATTACCCAAATAGTACACTAATAAAATAGTATATTCCCAGAAGACTGACCTTTTTTATAAAATTGAGACCCTGTAATATAAATAGTTCCAATAAAGATTATTTTTTATAAAATAATATATTTACTTTTATAAAAAAATTATGTTATATTATATTAGTACAATTTTTAGTAAATATGGCCAATTTGATCAATTTATTGTTAATGTGATGGTATATGTGAATCATATTATTTTTTTTTAATTAGTGAATTCCAATAATGTTATTGTATTGGTATTCTAATTGTATTATGTAAATGTAAAATTGAAAATATAAATTTAGAAAATAAAAATAGTTAATATTTGAAATTCTATTAGTTTTTGTGGAGGAGATGTCAAAAATATGCTAACATATTTTATTTATAACCATTAGACTTTTGTGATCCATATTGTAAAGAAGAATGTTTTTTTGATTAATCACATCATTATTATTTGATAGACCTTTTAAACCAACTAGTGTGGTTCATCCTCAAGACAAAGATGAAAAAACAATCAATAAGAATAAACATGGATGAGCTTAGGACACCAAAGTAATCAAGAAAGACCAACCATTGTGACAATGGAGTTAGGAATAATTTAAATTTAAATGTTGGAAGTCAACAAAATAGCTAAACAAATAAAATTTATTAAGGCAAATAACCACAACTTCCCTTTTATAAAATGCAAGTGACTTAATAGTTTAGTGAGAACATCTCATTAAATGATGAAAAATATTTTTTTTATTAAATCTTGAACATAAATATAATATTTGTAATAAAAAAATCTAAAATATGACATGTTCCTAATATATCAATAAAAACATGTATGAAAACCAAATGGCCCAAAATCAAAATCTCAGGATTTGAAGCTAACAAGCTCTTAGGGTTGGAACCTCACAAACTAACTAAAAAAATTAATAATACAAATAGTCACACATCCCTATTCATAAAATGCAAATAAATTTAACAAAATAGCCCAAAATCAAAATCTAAGATTTGAAGCTAACAAGGTCTTAGGGTTGGAAACTCACAAGGTGAGTAAAAAAATTTAATAATACAAATAGTCACACATCCCTATTCATAAAATGCAAATAAATTAATAAATTTATGACCACTTTAATGAAAAATATTAATTTTTATTAATTTTTAATTAAATTTTAAATATATAAGTAATATTTATAATTAAAAAAATAAGACTTATCATATTGGTATTAAAGTGGTTTATCTCGAAATTAAATAAAGCTTAATATATCCGAGGCTAAACGGATTTTAAGCGAAGATCATAGCGTTGATATCAAATGACGAGATTCGATATATAGCATCCACAGGTCAAGGAGTTATCTCAATGTTAGCTGCTCAGGTTCAATATTGTGAGAGTATATGTTAAATACAAATGTTCCGCTCGGTTCGGTTAGTGCCTGCTTACATGGCTTCGAAGGGTTTGATGCAGGCAGCGCTTGCAATTGTGCTATTACTCTGTGAGAAAATCCTGTGAAAAACTCCCCATGTTCGTGCTCCTGCTCTTTGGGATGTGTGATTGACGAGTTTGTCTGTCCTGTGTTGTTTCAGGGTGCGTTGGAGTTAACGGAACGGTATTCACGGTAGTTAACGGCTGCTCCGAGACGATCTGGGTGGGCGTCCTCACGGGGAACGGCGCTTCCCTCAATGACGGCGGCTTCGCCCTCAGCGCTCAACAGTCTGAACAGGTTACCGCCCCGGCGGACTGGTCGGGCCGTTTCTGGGGCCGCACAGGCTGTAACTTCGATGCGTCGGGCAAAGGCTCGTGTGACACTGGTGACTGCGGGCGCGGCCTCAAGTGCGATGGCGCCGGCGGGGTCCCGCCTGCCACCCTCGCCGAGTTCACAATCGGCGACCTGGATTACTACGACGTGAGCCTCGTGGACGGCTTCAATGTCCCCTTGAAGATCAGGACGGCAGGCGGCACTGGGAACTGCACGACGGCCGGGTGCGTCAGCGATATTCGGAACACCTGCCCGGACGAGCTTAAGGTTACGGGCAGCAATGGACAGGTGATTGCCTGTAAAAGCGCTTGCGAGGAGTTCGGGAGTCCGGAATACTGCTGCACGGGCGACCATAACACCCCTCAGACGTGTCCTCCCACCAAATACTCGGAGGTTTTCAAGGCTACTTGCCCGACGGCCTACAGCTACGCTTATGATGACAGTACCAGCTTGTTCACCTGCACCCATCCCGATTATACGATCACCTTCTGTCCATGAATTGCGGGAGAGGATTTTATGATTTTATGACGGGTGTATGCCTATACTCTGGGATTAATAAAACTCAAAGAATAAGAGCAAATCCGCATCACTGTTATAATGGAAACGTTAATATAAGATTAAGTTTCCTTATTCAAAATTGCTAGATTAGCCATTAGGCCGGATTCTTCTTAATTTATGAGCAGTGATATATAACGATAACGATGAAGGTTGTATTTCAGGTTTACTTCTTTTTATAATAATAATAATAATTGAATCTGGTTTTGTCAATAGAAGTAGATTAGTTAGTTTGATTGAAATTTAATACTCATTAAAATTTCAAATGAGCTCTCTCAAATTCACCTTCTTCATCATAAAAATCACTTTGAAAAAATAAAAAAAGCATCCAAATTTAACCATAATAACTTCCATAATACGCTGTTAGTCTCTTGGCCAGATCAAACCGCCTTCTCCTCTCCTCTTACACAGCCCCCATTAATGCAATGGCATAAAATCTTATAATCTTTTCAGGTTTTGCTGTAATAGTTTTACCAGAGTAGACACCACTTTCGTATAAACATGAATATGTTGCAGGCCAACGATGCCATTGTAACTTCCCATAAAATTACTGTACATAAAACAACAGTGAAAACCTCCCATAGTTTCCCTTTCTCGCCAATAATGAAAATAACCTGTGATTCTCCATTGTTTCCCATCCTCACGGGAAAACAATCAATGTTTCTCCAATTTTGCACTGACCTAATGAACATTATCGATCGGTTAATTCTTCACCAGTGAAGTCAACGAAGAGTCGCCAGGGATTCATCTTGCTTAGGTTGACCTGCGTCAGTCATGAATTCAAAATAACCTACGATTTTAAAAGGATAAGTCCGGACGCGAGTCAGGCTTTAATTATTTTTATTAATATGTTTTTTTGGGAAAATCTAAATTATTATTTTTTAATAATTCGTTAAGTTGTTGAGAGATTATCTGAATATTATTAAAATTATCAATTATCAAAATTGAGACTAAATAGTTAGAAAGAATTTCTCATTTTTAATTAGATTTAACAATCTAGTAAAATATAAAAACAAATTCTTTACTTAAAAACTCTATCTTACAATGATCAATAATAACAATTACAAATAAAGTCTTTACTTGAAAACTCTATCCTACAATGATCAATAATAACAATTACAAATACCATTTCACATAAGACCATTAGTAATTAATAATTTCGACACTCCTATTTAATAAGTATTTGTATTCGTCTTTGTGAGGTCGCATTTTCATCATCATCTAGTCTTTTACAACATGCGACTAGAGGCTATTATGATTAGATTCAACCTCCTATGTGACCTTAAGGAAATGGAATCAACAGAAACACAACATACAGGCCTTCCATATCAACTACAGGACCCCTAAAAACCATCCCAACACTTCAAGCAGCGAGTCCCTGGGTCTCACTGAAGCTTTTGATCACTTGACCTCTGGATGCTCTCATGCTATAGGCCTGCCACCGTCTAGGAGGCTCTAGATGCTCTCATGCTCTACGCATGCCAGTGTCCAGGGACTATTCTGTCTAGTTCTTTGCCAACATCCCCGAGATTTAAGCCACATTTTCAGGCCTAGACCATAGGTCATTGACCATAATTGAATGACATCTTCATAAAAGTAAAATAACAAGGAAACAATGACGCAAAAGAAAATAGTTGAACAAATCCTTAACCAGACCCCTACTATCCATGATAGTCGTTTCGTTAAACATATCACAAATATGTAATCTACAATTGTAAATAACAAATTTAAGTGTAGGGATCTCATACTTATCTGAGAATCACTAAGAACCATTGTTCCCTCATATCATTTGCCGCATTATCATCTATTAGGTCATAGATACATTGTCCATTCATTTACAAGTAAAAACATGATAAGAGGCATACATAGGCATTATCATGTAACACATATATAACCATCATAACATCATCATAAATACCAACGAAACCACAACCATATGATCCACATATAAATCAGTATAATACTCGTAGAAATACAAGGAGAAATAACCTCATATTGATGATGCAAAATCCAAACTTGGGATGGGACTACCACATTCCACCGGACCATAAAATGGTTGAGCCAAATCTCTCTCCATCCATTCACCTCGTGCCATATTCCAAACATGAATGACAGACTCAAATCAAAAGAACTAACTAGGGCATACTGAGGCTAAACCATCTTGCCCTCGTCAATAGAAATTAGGCTTTACCATAATCCATCCTGGATCATTAGGGAAACACAATAAACATGTTATAATAGGCTTTACCATGATCTCCACCCGATCAGTAGGCCAAACAAGCATGGATGCCACGAGATTTCTCCACCTACACCGTGAAGAATTTTCGTGTCTCCTAGTCTCTCAGGGTTTTATCGCAATCCAAACCCAGATCACCAGGCCCCAAAATGAGACCCACTCTCCACACTTTACCGCATATCCCAAACTTTGGATTATTAGGCCCAACAAAGAGAAAACCACCTCTTGGCTTTACCGTATATCCTGTCATTCACCGACAATGATTCCTAGGCCCACTAAGGCAATACAATCTTGGCTTTACTGCAACCCTTAGTGTGGCTCAGGGGTCATTGGGCTAGTGGCTTTATCATGATCCATAATCCGATTCAAGGACCACTATGCCATGTGCTCTATCACTCAGAGATCCCCCTCACTCAGCTTTGAATCCATCCAGCAATCCATCTCAACCAAAACATGAGAACCTCATCATACCATGACTATAAGGAAATGGCAAGGCTAGGTTGAAAACATTATTATACTTGGAAAAACTCATGCCATAAAAAAAAATAAAAAAAAATAAATAAATAAATAAATAAAAAATACATGCAATGCCATACATGCCAAATCTAGCAAGGAAAATACACATGCAAATTGATACTACAAATAACTCTCTTGTAGCTACTTAGTCCTACCTTTACCTGCTTGACCTTTGCTTCCTCTTACATTCTTTTCCTTTCTTGATCCAATGCCAAAATGCTCCAAGAAAACTCTAAGTGTCCATGAACAAGAGAAGAGAGAGAGAGAATAATGAGAGAGCTCCAAAACTGAATCGACAAAGGGTTACCAACTGATCTTCAGAAGCCTTTTGATTAATGAGGCCTCTATTTTCTTTATTTCCCATTATTTTATTTCATTTTCCTCCTCACATGCAACCCGTGACCTTTCCCCTCCCTTTTATCACAATTTACATTATTTTCATAAATAAATGTGCCAAAAATGCCATTATGCCTTTCCAAAGCCTTAGCCATTGCCTTTGCCAATTTCCTTAGCCATAATAAATCGATGAACACCCACACTAGGATGTCTTACCCAACATTTAGCTTGGAATACATGTCCCATCAACCGTGGTTATTATTTTTGTCTTTATTAACTTTTATTACATGGAATTTTCACCAGGGATGTTACAGAACCCTCCCCCTTGGGGGACATTTTCCTTGGTGTTCAATCACACCTATACCTCAACAAAACCATAGGAAAAAAGCACACTACTCATGGAGCTTTATAAGATAGCTCATGGCAGTATTTACATCCATATTCATATGTAGATATACGAAAACATCATGAAACATATACCAAAATTGCTTTGCCTCAACCTAAAAACAACGAAGGATACATAGCCCGCATTTGATCTAACATCTCCCATCTAACTTCATAGGGCCCAAAATGCTTCCACTTCACTTTCACTTGCTCAATTGCTTGATTCCAAAGCATGAACACCTTTTTCTGCAATATACACTACGACTCAAGCTGGAATTCTCCATCTCATTCCACCTGTAATAGAGTTCAATTAATCACATGATAAAAATCTTTAACATGCTTCTTTAGCAATGAAACATGGAAAACAACATAGAATTTCACTTTCAATGGAAGTGCATGTCCATAGGCTACTGGAACAATCCTCTCAATAATATTGAAGGGTCTACAAAACTATGGTGCCAACTTGGCACATGATCCAATTCGTAAGGAACTCTTATTTGGTTTGATGCACAAGTACGCTTGTTCCCCAACATGGAACTTGAATAACCTATTCTGACTTGCATAGATCTTCTCCCTATCCTCTATTGCCTTTAGATTATACTTGATTACCTGCATTTCTTGTTCCATGTCTACCAACATATCTGGTCCAATAAGTACCTTGTTCATTGGATCACTCCGGCTGATGGGAGTATTACAACTTCATCCATGCAATACCTTGAAAGGAATCATCCTCAATGACTCATGAGAACCATTGTTGTATGCGAACTCAACCAATGGAAGGTACTCTTTCCACTTCCACTACTGATGCATCACATACATCCTCAACATGTCCTTCAATATCCCGTTGACCCTCTGTGTCTGTCCATATGTCTACGATGATAAGTTGTACTGAAGGTTAATTATGTGCCCAGACCTGCAAAAAACTCCTTCCAAAACTTGGAAGTGAAATTTTCATCCTTGTCTAGCACAATCTTCTTTGGAACACCATACTTTCTTTACCACATCTCTAATGAATATCTATGCTACATCGTTATTTGAGAATTTAGACTTCACTGGAATGAAGTGTTCAACCTTTGTCAACCTATCCCCAACAACCATGATAGAGTCACGTTGTCTCATTTTCCTCAGAAAAACTATGATAAAGTTCATCGAAATGACCTCCCATTTCCAATATGGAATCACAATCATCTATAGTAGTCCACCTGGTTGTTTACACTCTACCTTCACACGCTAGCAATTAAAACACCTAGCCACATACTCTACTACATCCTTTTTCAGATTTGACCAATAATAAAATTTCTTCACTGTAGTCAATGCCTTCTGATAACCTAGGTGGCTTGAATATGGTAACCTAGGTGGCTTGAATATGGTTTCACATGAAAATCTCTCAAGATCCCCTTCTTGAGCTCACTACTGTCTGGCACATATATCCTATCTCTTATTCTAACGAATTCTTCTGCCATAAGAGAATATTCCATGTCTTGTCCACCTGTACCCATACATGTACCACTCCCTGTACCTGTACTGTAACATGTACATGTACCTATACTACCAACTGTACTTATACTTGTACTACCACCTATACCTATAGCTATACTATCACATATACCTATACCAGTACTCTACTACAACCTGTGCACAATCTCCATATACTTTACATCTTGCTAACATGCCTGCAAAATCCTATCCTATAAGTCTGTCCCCTAGGAGCTCGTAACTACTAAGTGATTTACTTATACCTGCCTGCTAAGAGGATCTACCACCCTGTTCTCATTTCCTTTGATGTACCTGATCTCAAAGTCAAACTCATTAATCGTGGACAACCATCTAGTCTGTCGGGCGTTCATATTTGGTTGGTCAAATAAATACGTCAACCCATTATGATCACTCATTAGTAGAAACCTCTTTCCAAGAAGATTGTACCTCCACATATTCAATGCATGTATGATCGTTGCTAAATCAAGATCGTGTGTTGGGTAGTTCTACTTGTGCTCATTTAGTTTTCGTGACTTGTATCATACCACTTGTCCATCTTGCAGAAGAACTCCATCATGTCCCCTCTTGCAATCATTTATACATACTGCAAACTCCTTGTCCGGATCTGCAATATTTAACTCTAGAACATGTGTCAAGAAATTCTTAAGTTGCTTAAAACTAGTCTCACACTCCTCTATCCATTCAAAATCCTTACCTTTCCTCTGTAATGATGTAATACGATAATCAATATGTGAGAAGTTCTTGATGAACCTCTTGTAATAACCTTCCAACCCCATGAAAGATATCACCTCATCCACATTCCTAAGGGCTACCCACTCCATGATGGCCCTTATCTTTTCTGGATCTATTGCAATCCCCTCCTTGGGGACAACATGTCCCAAGTAATGTACCTCATTCTGAAAGAAACTACACTTGTTGAGCTTAGCATGCAACTGATTCTCTCCAAATAACCTCAACACTACTGCTAAATTCTCGACATGCTCTTCCTCATTTTTAGAATATACCAATATGTCATCAATGAACACAATAACAAACTTATCCAAATACGGACGTAACACACTATTCATCAAGCACATTAATGTAGTTGGAGCATTAGTCAAATCAAATGGAACTACAACAAACTCATAATGCCCGTACCTGGTCCGAAAAGTTGTCTTTTAAATTTCATCCTCTTTGATGCATACCTAATGATATCCAGATCCCAGATCAATCTTTGAGAACTCTGCTATTCCTTTCAACTGATCGAACAGGTCATCAGTCCTCGGTAATGGATACTTGTTCTTAACAGTCAGTTTGTTTAGCTACTTGTAGTCAATGCATAATCTGAGAGTTCCATCTTTCTTCTTCATAAATAATACTGGTGCACCCTAAGGTGATACACTTGGTATAATGTATCCCTTTTCCAACATTTCCTTCAACTCTACCAACTCAGGTGCGCTCATCCTGTAAGGTGCCTTTGATGATGGAGCTACCTAAAATTATACGTCCCTATGTGGTGGCAAATCTGTAATGTCCTCAGAAAATACATCCTGAAACTGCTATAGAAATGGGTACCTCCTAAAAACATATAAATCCTCAACTTCCTTACCCTTGTCATTAGAAATTTGCACTGCTAATAACACATACCCTTTCCTATGACTACGCTTTGCCTGGATAGCCGTCACCATCGTTACTATTGTGGCTTTCTTCTTTCCCTATAAGAATCTTGATTCCACATTGTCAATAACACACTCAATGGATTTGTCATAACAATCTACCTTTTCTCTATAAAGGTACAACCAATCCATGCGTAACAACATATTGTCATAATCCAAATGGTAATACATTTAGATTTGTTGTGGTAGGCATACCATTCAAATCAAATACACAACCTCTTACCCAATGATGAAATCACTTCTTTTTACCGATAGCCAATTGCACTAACCAAGATTTTGCATGGAATTCCTTACTCAAACCACACTTATCCACCAAGTCAAGACTAACATAACTATAATTAGATCCATGGTAAATCAAAATA
Source organism: Pinus taeda (assembly GCA_000404065.3). Lineage (NCBI taxonomy): Eukaryota > Viridiplantae > Streptophyta > Pinopsida > Pinales > Pinaceae > Pinus > Pinus taeda. The sequence continues at coordinate 3,250 of APFE031201238.1, read as the reverse complement.
GAAATAACTTGATCACAAAGCTTACCGTCCATCTCAATGATAGATGCATAATGGTCTTCCTGTTTGTTATTCAATGTTTCATTATATGAGGAACTCTCTAACCGACATCCCCAACAGTCTGTGCCTCTTACGCACTATATATTTGAGGCCTACCAGCCTAATTCTATGGCCAATCTCTCTTAAGGTGCTCCTTACCGCATTTCCAACACTCCAACCAACCATTAGCCTCACCTATATGCTATTGCTATTACTATGCCCCATGTCCCTATCTAGTTGCATTAAACCTCTTTTGTGGTGCTAAATTTTCTTTCTCATTTGCATTCTAAGGCCTTGTTCTTTTCAGTTGCCATTTACCTTTACCTTTGTCTTTTCCTTTCGATCCTTGCTGATATTCATTATTACTCTTTGACTATTCATAACAATGTTTCAATTTCCCAATAACTTCCTCCAGTGACCGAAGCTTATCATACTCAATCCAATCTATAGATTCTAATGGCAATCCACTGAAAAATCACCTAAATTTAGCCTTCTCACCTTTAAGATACAGTACATACCTCAATAGCTCCAAAGATTTGGTTGTGTACTCTTCATCTGTCATTTATCCCACCTTTGTTTGCATTATGATGCATGTGTTGTACTTGATGGCAACCCTCTCATAGAAGATCATCTCACTTGTATACATTCAGAAGATATATCAGATGTGATAGAATGCATGGGTTACCGGACAACAAAAAGGGATTAGATGACAGTTCACAAGTAAGCTTTGCCATCAAGTCCAAAGGGGGAGATTGTTGGCATTATGGCTAAAGTATTGTCCTTGATGGCAACCTATTCAGGTGATGGATCACTATACAACAGGATAGTAACAGAGCTTGTGTACAACAGGATAGTAGCAGAGATTGATGATCAGCTATCAAATATTGGAGAAAATAAGAGGTACACAGGTACACCTTACATAAGGTGTGTACACGCAGGCCAGTGTTACATAAAGTGCGTACATACCCGCAGTTATCCCATTCATGGGGTGCGTACCCCAGTGCATACATTCCAAGGCAGTTAAGCGCTCACACATGGGGTTTCTCATGGTATTTAGCCAACAGTATTGGGTTATCATGGTTTTGGCCCGCGGTATTGTTTATTTTATTATTATTATTGAGCCCCATGATCCTTGATTTAAGGAAGAGCTTGCCTATATAAAGAATAGGAGATCATTTGGCTTAGATGTGCTTTTGGGTTGAATATCTTAAGAAGCTAGATCTGAAGTTCTAGTGATGGGTTATGAGAGATGTCTAGATCTAAATAAGGCGAATTTACTGATGGATTGAGATCTCTTCGGCGCATGTTCAGATCTGTAGATCTGACTGTCTGGGTTGTTCTTGAAGTCTCGAAATTATCTATACCCGGAGGTACGCAGGTCCAGTGAAAAAGAAGTGCGGAGATACGCAGGCGCAGAAGCATTGCAGGTGCGCAGATACGCAGGACCAGAAGCGCTGAAGTTGCGGAGGGGCGCAAGCAGATCATTAGACGCAGAGCGCACGTACGCAGGAAGACTGTGAGACATAGTGCGCATGTACGCAGAGATGAAGTTGGATACAATGCGTACTTATACGCAGCTGTTATATGGGTGAAGCTGCGTACTTCTCTTGAGATCTACTTTGCTGTACATGTCTATCATTACTGTGATCTGGGTTTTGAAGTAATGTCTGATGTCTGATATCATGTTCTGGTAACAGTAGTCTGAAAAGTGATTGATTATATCTTTATGTGATATGATGAACTAGATCTGGTTGATGACTCTCATTGTATATGTATTGATCTAGTGATTGGGTGATTCAGAAGGTTGTTTGATTATGAGCTTCATATGGTTATTGAGTCCAGTATGAAAATTGGATGAATTGTGGCCCTTTCAGATTATGTGTTGTGCTTCAGTGTATCCAGTGTGAAAATTGATGAAACGTGGTACCTGGAGAGGAGAAGATTGTAGGTCAGCACCTACGTACTAGTATCTAAGCTAGTACAAGAGCTAAAGGAAATCTTTGGAGTATTGTAGCAGGTAGTAGCCTGCGTACTAGTAAATGGATTAGCTAGTACAAGAGCTAAAGGGGTTGTAGCTCCCGTACTGGTATAAGACTGCACCAGTACAAATATTGTAAAAGGATTTTCTTATTAAGAAGAAGATTGAGAGGACTTGCAGCAGGTGGTTTTCTCCCGCATTGGGTTTCCACCTTATATCATGGTGTTCATGTGTGTGCCTTATGTGTGATGATCTATTCTATGTTACTGCATCTGTTAACTGATAATTTGGTTGATAATGTTCTAATGCACTCATTGAAGATCAATTAACTTAATCATAAGAAGTTGTGGAAGTAGCATATATGAATCAGAGTTTGGAAATGAAAAAGTTTTATTAATGTGATAATACTGATTCACCCCCCCTCTCAGTATTATTTCCAACAATTGGTATCAGAGCAGGTCTTTTGATAGAAGCTTGATCGCTTGAAGGAGATCCGTGGAACAATGGGAAAGAAGCTTAAGAAGAAAGCTCATAAGAAGAAGAAGACATCTCAGAGAAACTTTGACAGTGGAAGAATCGATTGGGGATTAGGCATAAGAAGCTCTTCAGATTCAGAATCAGATTCAGAATCATTATCAGGTATGAATGTGGTATCCTCTGATGTTCCAGCTATTTTTCCTTGTGAAAGAGATGAAGGTGATAGTGAAACTACTGAACTTGCTCTTATGGGTGAACAAGAAATATATCAAAAGGAGTCCGAGTTCAAAAGGCTTTCAGACATAATTACAGATCAACAAAATCTTTTGAACAAAAGGGAATGTGAATTTGAAAAGGTAAAGGAGTTAGTCAAGGTCAAATATCAAAAGTTGCATGATGAAGTCACATCTCTAAAAAGGGAAGTCAATGAAAAGAACACAACAATCAAGAATCTCAGAGATAGATCCAGTGATTATGAAAGTCTTGAAGCTACAATCCTCTCATTAAAAGGAGATCTTGAAAAATCAAGAAAGGAGAATGAAGATCTTCATCAAGCATTTGAAAAACAAGACAATGAAGTCATCAGCCTAAAATCCCAGCTGGAATGTGCCTTCCGAGTTCGTCAAATGCAGCAGAATGTAAGTGAAGAACAAGAAAAGGAGATATTCAATCTAAGGCAACAAGTGGAAGAAGGAAGAAAATCAGAAGAAATTTTGAAGAAGCAATGTCTTGAAAAGGATGAGCAACATCAAGTTGAGG
>APFE031201226.1:1891-23071 GCA_000404065.3 Pinus taeda | reverse complement strand
GCACTCAAAACGAGACAACTAGTTATTTGCACAAGAATTTCCTTTTTCATTCAAACGCTCAAATGCTACCAAAACAAACTTTTTCAAAAGAGATTTTCGTATTTTTATAAAAACACTTAAAACTATAACTAAAGCAAATCTTGAGAAAACTATGAACAAAGCAAATCTTAAGATCTACAAACTATAAAAAAAACTACTTGAAGTAAAAGCTTAAAAAATATTTTTGTCTTTTCAACGATATTTTACTTGGCGATAAGAAAACCAAGGACTAACTTGTCCAGAATCACAAATCAGTAAAAAACAAGCGATATTTTGTTCTTTTTGTAAAAATGAAATTCAAACTTTTAACACAAGCTTTTCGAAATTTTGGAAAGAGACAACTCAAGATGGATTGCTCAACAAGGGTTGATTTTACAAATGGTCAAACTCACAAGAAGGCAATAAAAACCAGGGTGATCTGAGGCTTCTATGCTTCTAAGCTCTGAGCTACTACAGGACCAAAATGAAAATCTAAATCGGCAGCCAAAATTTCTAGGAATTTCACCTAAAACCCTAACACCAATGAAATTAGACCAAGGAAAGCTTTTGTCAAGTCACAAGCAGGTATGGGCAGAGGATAACAGCACCTAAACCAAAACAAAACTAATTAAAAGAGGAAAAATGAATTTTTTCAAAAATTTAGCAGGGTTCGCAAGCTCAGAGTTTGCACAGGTGCGTTCCCGCTCTGTGTGCAAAGTAAACATGCGTAGAGGTACGCACTGTGATACAAGCACAGGCTGCAGACTTCTCCTAAAGTTATGAAAAGACAAAACAAACCTAGATTCACTAAATCCACCCAATTCCACACACAACAAGTCAAAAACAGAAACAAAAAGGCAAGTTTCTCAAGTCAAAGTCAAAACAAGTAAAACAATCAAGTCCCCAGCGGAGTCGCCATTTTGTCACGCGGAATGAGTCGAGGTTGCGGACAAGATCGGCCTTCCTAGTATCTACTGATATCTAGTGACAAGCAAGCCAATCAAAAACTATCTTTCCCTAAATATGCAAGTAAAACATAGGCAAACAAGTGTTTTAGGCCTACCTTGGGTCCAATGCAAGTTTGTGGAAGCCTCGCTCCCTCGCTCCAAATGAGCTTCCTTGAAGTGTAATTCTGCAAACACAAACAAGCAAACAAAATTAAATAGCACCTGAAAAGCCAATATCATAAAGCATATTCATCATAATGATCAAGGAGATTATGAAACAAACCACATAAGACAATTTGTTGAGAAAAATGAATCTAAATGTATTAATTCAAATGAAGAAGAACTTTACAACCTGTGCCTTGATGCTGTACAAGCTCCTCTCAGGGTCTGACAAGAAGTCTCCTCTACTTTGACAAGTTTCACTCACTTCCCAATGAAGCAAAAAGGTATGTGATCTCTCCTCTGAAGTTTAACTTGGAAGTCCCAATTCCATCAGCATTTACCCTCAAAATGTTCAGCTTCTAACCTCTCTAGCAGTTGACCCAATGCCTTAATTTATAGTGCAATGGAGGGAAGTTACTAGGTCCTCCTTCAAAGGGATAAATCCCTCCTTCAAAGGGATAGCCCCTCCTATCAAGGGATTAGATCCTTCTCTTTTGGGATGCATGAACCACCTTGGAGCGAACAATCCACGTCAAAATCCTTCTAGAAACATCTAGAATTAACCCAAAAGTGAGTTTTTTAGGATAAACTTGCGGCTTTTGACTTTAACAGGGTACGCACGCACCCTTTAATACAGAGCGTGCAGGTACGTGGGTATTTGTAACCAAGGGTGAGGTCCGCAGGTAAAAGTAGGAGAAAGTGCGGAACCAGAGTAATATTGATTTTCAATGTCTTTCTCTCTTTTGCAAAGCTTGACATGAAGAGCTAAGGTCTGAGACTTGCTTAGGAGGCTCAGTATAAGTGATGATAGACCCATACTGACTTCAAATAATCATGGTGATGATATTTTTGTGTAACACCAGGACTTGCTTAAACAACCTGAAACTATGGAAGACCTACACCAACAATTGAAGAAAATGAAAATTTGAACCCTATAACAAGAAGGGCATGCTGAAACAATTTAGTGGATAGAGGATCTGGAAAAAGAGAAGAAGAAAAGTTCAGGTCAATTTTTAAATTGTAAACCTAGCTGAGACATACACTAGCAGGAATCTTAATTGAAATTTTTATGTGGTTGTAATTAAGGGGGAGTGTTGGAGAATCTAATTCCAACCACATGTTAGGTGTCAAAACCATCCCTCCAAGTGTCCCGGTTCAGTTTGAGTTAGTCGAGTTTAACTTCAGCCATTTATTAGTGATATTTCCAATGTAATCTTATTTAATTGATTTTTAACACTGAGAAGAAAAAGTTCTTTACTCCACTTTTTGTCCTCTTCAATTTTTGTCAATCTCTGTTGGAAGGGAATTTATACTCGCTAAACCCTTAATGTTCTATCTTCCGAGTATGTGGAAGCGGTATTCTCTTGTTGCCCTTGTAGGACCAGTTAGTAGTGTTGCGGATCAAAAGACACTGCACATCACATCCATCATAATAACATTTTTTATGGGCTCCCGTATACTCATTATCATAATGTTTCATAATAAATATCATTACCTTTTCCGCAATATCTAGATCTCTATACAAATCACTAAGATTATCAGGGCTTTAGCCTTTATTTTGGCCACCACCTCAGTTATTATTGTAGATATCACCTATAATCATCCCACCATTTCAGCTATAAGCAAGGATCGATGCCACCAATCAAGAAGTAGCGAGTTCAGTGGTCTCCCCGTTGTTCAGTAGTTTCCCTTCTTGGTTGTTAGGTTGTAATCATAGAAATATTGGGTAAGTGACATAGAAGCTTTGTCTCTTAATGAATATATTAAAAAAATGCAGTGATGATTGTTTCATTGATGTGCGTATGTGATGTATATAGAAAATGTTTTGGCTATTGGCTTTCCTTTCCTAAATGACAAGTATTTCGATTCTCTCAATACCTTCCCTTGTCCAAAGATAATGAATTTCAGTGGTTTTTTGCTTGACTTTAATTATATCCTTTAGTTGTCTTATCCTCCTTGCAAGAGCCACTCTAGAAGATACGAGACTAATTTGGAAGTACACAAGTGGAATGATTTACATCTCCGCATGCTTGTAGCTTCATTTTAGGAATTGATTATAAAGAGACTGAGTGCAAGTTTGTTTTCATGGACTTGTTATTATAAATTGCTTTTTCTTTTATGCAGATTTGATCCACAAGGAATTCATGTACGATTGCAATCCCTAAACATAAATTTGATAAGTATATATGTGTTGCAAACTTTTGATATTGATTTACTTCTATTTGTGAATAAAAATATCTATACATTAAAACAATACTCATATCGTGGTGGAAATCTAGTACAAAATGTCTCCCATGTTTTGTGGGGATAGTCCTGTAGAATACCATTTTCGATTGGCAGAATCTCAATTTTTTATAATGTCCAGCATCAATTTGTACAATGTGAATCAGTTGATTGAATGACTTGGGAATCAGTTTGTTCATATTTTCATAGTTTATAGAGAAAAATTTCCATTGTGTATTGTCTAATCAGCACAATCAGCAACAACCATTCTACCAGCAAGCAGCACAGGCATAGCCATAGGTTAGCAGACCTTGTAGTAGTAGCAGATCGAAATGGAAATCTATAGAATTTGTTCTATATAAAGATTCTTTTTCTTTGTAGAACTTCATATCTCTTCCAAGGCCGAAGGAGGCATCAATTTAGCATCAGTTTCACCCCGTTGAAAAGCTATATGTGATTTAACCAGTTCCAATCAATGCTCTAGCAATCATTGATTTGAAAGGGTGTTTTATTGGCCCAACACACTTTGTACTATCTCGCATACATATTTTGCTCACACCGCACCAGCAATCCAAGCAGGCAAAGGTGGGATGACAGCCTCCAACACACACGAAGCTCCCTTCAAACGGCCAAGGTACTGATTTGGCGACTCGACCAATCATTGGTCTAGTGGAGCATGTCCGAGTTGGGTACTTGACATGGAAAAATGTCAAAGAATGTTCTCAATTAGCAAGTTTATATGATATAGACTTTTATGTTTTAGCCCTTGATGACAACCCCCAACATGCTATAGACATGGTGTTTCTGGGAAAACTAGTGTCTTTTAGATCGACTAACCCTCTAGGTTTGGCAGCTACCCTAGAAACAACAGTTTAAAGCAAATCCTTTGCTTGATCTTTCTCCCCCTTGACAGAGTTTGCAACTCCTCTCCATACTTATCCCACTTGAAGAGTACCTGTAGAAATGCAGTAGCAAAGAACCATCAAATCATCTTGATCTGTTGTAACATAAACACTACAGAATCAGATATATAATGAACATAGAATGGCATTCACAAATAATAACATTTACAAGTGCACAATTATATGGAAGAAAACTTGAAGAACTTTATTAAATAGAAGGGAGAATTACAACCCAGTTGTCTGATCCAGCACCATTCTCCCAACATCAATCCCTCTTCACCTCATGAAAAGTAAAGATCACATCAACAATACAATGCTCTTTCTCGAATACAAACTATTAGCACTTCCTTGCAATTCACAGTATTCCAGCCTTTAGATCTCTTAGATGAGGGATCCATTTATAGATGTGTGCAAGGGTGTGAGTCATCTCTAGGGTTTTGATTAGTTTCATTCCACTTGTTGCGTTTGGTTCCACTTGGAGATTTCTTGGATCTCTTACTCATCCCTGGGTGAATTCAGAGAGGCAAGTGTCATTGGAGAAGTTTCTAGAAGATCCCATGAGCATCCACTCAGCAAACTGTCTTGGACACTTGTCCATCCTCGCCCATCACACCCTATAGAAGGCCTAATCAATATGCATCGCACCCTGACAGTAGAGTAGTCAGTATGGTTCATTTTAGGCCAATTCTGGATGGCTTCTTAGTTGGAACTTTTGGGGAATGATGTAATCAGATGACCATGTTCTTTTAGGGGTTGAAGAGCCCTAGTTTATCGACATATAAGATTGGGGTTGAAGTGCCCAGATATGTCTATAACAATTGCCCCGTAAAGTATGAAGTTGTAAATCTTGATGTTGGGTGAAATGCTTTATCATGAGGATCCTAGGCTTCGAACTGGAAGGTGACCTGTATAAGATACAATACAATAAAATACATCATCATAATATAATTTTCATGATCTAGCTAAGGTGGGCATTCTCATGCTCAGCTTTATAAATTCATTTCATGTTCATAGAAAATATAGTCGTCTGCAGTTGCAGACTGGTGATTCTTCAGATGTAGAGTCATCATCCTTAGCTTGGATGACCACCTGTGCAGCTTTTGTGTACATTTGATGTCTTTATATCCCTGAATATATCGCAGCCCAGATGGATGAAACTAGATCCGGGGTCTTCAAACTCGTTCAATCTTCACCCGATGTACAAGTCAATCCATGTGAAGAGATGTTTTGAAGTTGAACACAGAAAGGCATCGCCTGATTACCAACCAATAATGCGAGCTGTTAATAGGCGTGAGAGGAATCACCGATAATGATAATGACCCTCAAGGCACTACAGTACAAGTCACGTGGTGTGAATATATGATCCGATGTCGAACACCACACAAAATATTTCGGTCGAAGGCCATTAATGTCAACTTGTTGCTGGAAGTGAGAAACTTGCCATTGAGGTATGAAAGCTTCAAAGCACTGAAAGGGGTGTTTCTAAGTCAACTTCTTGGATAATGAGCTGATGTCAACAAGAAGTGACCCGTCGTAGGAGGGCCTTAATGTATCCCACATCTACGACACGAAATGAAGCAAATTATTTCTAGAGGTGAAAACGATCTAACGACACAAGGTTCAAGAATGGCAGTCATGAAAAATGAAGGTTGAAGGTATTGCAGTGGATGAGGCATTAACTAGGTTTGTGGTTTCTCAACTGAATGACTTCTCTTGAACATGTCAGTGACACTAAGATGGATTGGTAGCGTTAACCCCAAAAGATGGATGGTGTGAAAGACCAATGGTGATATGACCAGTGAACAGAATAACCCAACCTGACTTAGTAATGGTGATGGAGTGGAAGTGTCACGTTCAAGAGTGACCTGCTACCATAAAGTTTTCAAGTTTTCTTCCCTTTTTCCTCAATCATTGCTGACTAGTACCTCTTTATTTTTTTCAAGCTTGAGGAGGATAACATATGCTTGTTCTATAATTTTCTCTTCGGGGAAACTTGTCGCTATGTTTTAACGAGTCTAGCGACAGTGAAACTCGTTCTTGTCTAGGTGGACAAGTTTGTCACTATTGTTTTAACGAGTTTAACGATAAGGATAACTCGGTCCTTTTCATGTTTAGAGAGTTTTAAAAAGGAAGAAAAGGAAACTCCAGCAGTTCTTTTTCATAGCATAATCCCTTAAGTCCGAAAAAGGATAAAATAATACAAAAGGGATGACTTTTCCGATCACTTTAACGAGCCGAAAAATACAAGTGCTCAAACGTTTTCATGAGATAATCCCTCAGGTCCGAAAAATATTAAAATATACAGGAGGGATGGCACTTCCAATCACTTTAATGAGCTGGAAAGGCCAATTGCTCGACAATATTTTCATATTTAACGAGTCTGAAAAGAGTTTAAAGGAGACTCGTTTTTTAGGAATGAGTGGTGTCTAGGGTAGCAACTGGTTCCAGGTAAGCTTGGAACTTCTCAAAACATGGTTGTTTCTGGGAAGAGGTTGGCTAATAGGACCACTCATCATAGATGTTCCTCAAAAAGGGTAAACAACCAAGTGGAAGCGTATGATTGGCCAAAAGAATGGAGGTGATGAGAGGTACACAACCAAGGCTCAAAAGGCTGATAGCATGGCAATCACAAAGGTTAATTACTCCAAGTGGGTTCATTTTTTAACGAGTTTGAACCATGGGGGAACTATGCTAGGTGGTGGGTTTATTTTTTAATGAGCTTAAACCATGGGGGAACTGTGCTCGGTGTTTAGTTTTTTCTTTTTATGCAAGCTAGAAATGACAAAACTAAAAAAGCTAGAAAAGACAACTAAAAAGCTAGAAAAGCTAAAAAGCTAAAGAGCTAAAAAAGATAAAAAAAAAATTGCATGCCCCCAACATGATGAAAAGGAGAGTCTCCAATATCCATATGGAAACTTCTGTGGTTAGGCAGGATTGTTTCGTTCGCAGAATAGACAAAACACTTCCTTGGCTTCATTCGCAGAATAGACAAAGGTGAATGGTGTGTGAGACCAATCACATAACCTATAGGGAAACCATGTTAGGCAGGATGGTTTCATCCGTAGAATGGACAAAACACTTCCTTGGCTTCGTCCGTAGAATAGACAAAGGTGAATGGTATGGTGAAGGGTATGGTTCCCTTCACATAACCTACATGGAACTTTGAACTTTCCTTTCTGTCCATGAAGTTCACTATTATTAGTTGATGGTGTGCTGTCAACATGATCACCAGAGGTTGATGACACCAGGTGGTGCGAACAGGGGGACCATTCTCTCAAGATCCGAGGAAAGCGCAGACAATCTCGATGAAAATGGTCTCCTCTACAAATTATGCATGGAAATCTGGGTTTAGGAGATTTAATGTGCAGATTTTCACTAGATGATTCATGGTTGCCCCCTTGCTGAATTGACTTCTTCTTCTTCTTCTCCTTCCCTTTCTTCTTCTTCTCAATCACCTAGTTACTAGCATCACTACTTTCACCAAGCGAAGAGGAAGAAGGGGAGGGAGAAACAAACAAAGAAGAAGGTGAAGGGTCAACTTCAGTATCAACTGAATGCTGATTTGATTGTGGAGGAATCACGGTATTTTGAACCACAGAGGTTGAGAATAGCGATACTGGCAGGCCAATTGTAATTCCCCGGAGGGACAATGTGGCCATATACAGAGCACCAATATTTCCCTAAGAGGAAAAAGGGGATTCCCCTCAAAAGGGATTCCTTGATTGGTTGATTCCAGATTTGTCTCCATATATCTCAACCTAAGCTCGACTAAGGAACAGGGATGTTATTCCGATTTCAATTAATTTTAATGATGCTTTGACACAACTTTGCTTTTTCAATTTTTAATAGTCGAGAAAAAACTAAAGATGACTCTAGTCCCCTTCGATTTTTAATGAGCCTGAAGTGACAAGTGCTCAAATGGACCTTTTATTTTAAAGAGTCGAAAGGGAATGAAAGTGACTACTCTGGAAAATCTAGACAGAGGGATTACCAAACCAATTGCAAAATTGCAATATACACCTTGGTGGTAAATTAAAGAGAAATTACCAAGGACTTATGTACGGCAGTCAATCTTCCCGAATGCTGTGTTCAGTGCATTGCGATCGATAGGATGACAGGCACAGCTTCCTATGGATAAATGATATAAGCCTATTATGGTCTCCCAATATATACTTGACAGTATGGGGAGCACAAGTCTGTGCTATCACTTGTCGTATCAAGGAGGAGGAATCACCCAACCTTCGATGAAAACGATAGTTACTAGTTTTTATGACGCCGGAACATGTCTCTAGCCTAGACTTCTAAATGTGTTGCGTTAGGTTCCAAAGCATTGTTAGGTTCATTGAGATTTATTTTAGATTTTATCTTGTTTAAAAGTTTTCCTTTCAATGGTTCACCGCGTGATGTTGATATGAAATTCCTAAAAATGCAATATACAATGATAAACAATCATTGTTTATTTTGATCAATGAAAATCCTAGCTACTAGGGAAAGAAGATTACAATTTCTTTGAAACAAAGAGAAAAGAGAACACGCTAATGCACTTTCCTAAATCATTTTTCGCACAAAAACTAAATACAAATGCAAATGCATGTATTTGTTTTTCGTTCTCCTTAATGTGAAAAATGCCAAAAAGGAAAAACAAATGTAGCAAAGCTCTTAAATATTTTACTCAAAGCGACATTTCGACAATTTCTTTTTCAAAATAGATAGGAAGACTAATTGACACTTTTCAATTTTGAATAAAAAAAATGCTTTCAACACTTTGAATATCAACAAATCAAGCCAAATACATGAAGAAAATTTCAATTGACTATTCAGGGAAGGAAGAATCAACAACACTTCTCTTTTTGACACAAAATGACAGTTACAACACTTTTTGTATCAAAGCGACAGATCGATTTAAGAAACTTTTTCGAAAAAGGATTGTAAATGATGGACAAATACATAAAAACATTTACTAATCCTAATCAATGGAGGTTGATCTATGTGATGCAATCAGGCTTCAGCAAGGAGGCATCATTCATAAGTAGCAAAACAACTAAATGAAACTGAAAACAAGGACAAAAATCCCCAATTTCAAGAATGGAAATAGGTTCAGTCAGTCATTGCACCTGGGCTTCATAGAAACAGGGATGCATCGCACCTACTACACTCAGGAAGTGCGATGCATACTGGTTCACAGTGACAGACAGTGCGATGGGCCAGGAAGCCCAACTGAGGTGGGTTTTGGCTCAAATTTGCAGTTGATTTCAGTGAGTTAAGCTGAGCTATGATGGACAGTAAAGAGCAAAGTATAGAGGAATGACTTGAGAGGTTACTGAGCTACCAAAAGGGGATCTAGAATGCTTGTAAGTCAAATGTTTAATTCATAAACTAAACCAGTGATTGACTGAAGCAACATTCATCTACTATGCAATTGTAGAGCAAGAGCAGTTCGAAGGCTATCTGGCTGACTTCAAGCTCTACCTATAGTTTATAAAATAAACAACAGCAACAAACATCTATTCAGTCCTCAGTGGAGCACTTAAGGATGCTTTCCAGAGGTAAGGTTGGATTAGTTCCAAATTTTGAGATTGCTGGTAGACATGGGATCATGTATGAAGTCTCAGATGGTAGCGGTGTAGATTGCAAAGCTTCAAGGAGTATTTCATAAGTAATATGAAGGTTGTGCTACAAAAATAGAGTATTTTCATAGCACAATCATGTTTCATCCTTTACACCATATGCTCGAGTTTCCTTTTTGCACAGGTGTAAAATGATGTTTCAATGGATTATTAATGCATGCCACCTATACACCAACAAAACTGTTTGAAGATAAGCATAAAGGGTTAAGGACTTTAAAAGGAGGAACTCTATTTCCTAGATTTCAAGACAGTTAGGTCATGACTCAGCAGGTTTTGCAACATCATTGTGGACATCATCAAGCTCGAAGACATGGGTTGGAAGTTGATTAAAGATTGTATTGAAGACCCATATAAGGTTGTTGAAATCATGTTTTAGGAGTTTCACTCCTATTTGTATTAGAACTATTAGTAGTGTTGATTGATTTGGGTAGTAGCCATAATTTTGTTCATTGTAAGATAGGCAAGGAATTGAATTGCTTCCTATATCCAGCACGAGAGTGTCAAGTGATGGTTGCAAATGGAGGAACCATAAATTTCTCTCGAAAGTGCCATAATATCAAGCTATCCATGGGAGAATATGTATTGAATAGTCTAATGCTTTCCATTCCAATGGGTGGTGTTGATGTTGTACTAGGAGTCTAATGGCTACAATCTTTGTGTACGATAGCTTTTAATTTTCAAGAAATTTTCTTGAAATTTTTTTGGGAAGGAAAGAAAGTTGAATTAAGGGGTATCGCAAGGAAACCAATAAAGATAATCAACTCAAATGGCATGACAAAGCTTCTAAAGAAATAACAAAGGGGCGTAATTTCACAATAATGTTCACTAGAGGTTCCCACATTGAAATCATCTATTTCTCTAGATCTCCAAAAACTATCAGACAATCATTCCAATGTATTTGAGACTCCCAAAGGCCTCCCACCTATTCGTGATTATGACCATAGTATTCATTTGATTTCGGGAAGTGTTCCTCCCAACATCAGGCCTTACAGACATCCCTATGACCAAAAGAGTGACATTGAACGTATTGTTGCAGAAATGATAGAGGCTGGTATAATTGAACATAATCAAAGTTCTTTCTTTGCTCCAGTAGTATTGGTGCACAAGAAGGATGGATCATGGCGTGTGTCCAAATTATAGGGAGCTAAACAAGCTCACTATTAAAGATAAATTTCCCATTAGTGTCATTGATGAATTATTAGATGAATTACATGGAGGAATTTACTTCACCAAGTTGGATCTTCGTTAAGGATATCATCAGATCAGAATGAAGGCTGAAGACATTCTAAAAAGAACATTTACAACTCATGAGGGTCATTATGAATTTTTGGTCATGCCTTTTGGCCATACCAATGCACCTTATACATTTCAAGGTTTGATGAATTCCATTTTCGAACCCTTCCTTAGAAAATTTGTGTTAGTATTTTTTGATGATATACTAATCTACAACAAGTCTTGGAAGGATCATGTTCAACATGTTGACGGGGTGCTCAAACCATTGGAGGAGAAACAATTATATGAAAAAACATCCAAATGTTTCTTTGGATTACAGGAGGTGGAATATCTTAGTCATATTGTATCTCATGAAGGTGTTAAGTTAGACCCTAGCAAAATTATAGCCATTAAGGAATGGAAAATCCACACATCCATAAAGCATCTATGAGGATTTATTGGGTTGACAAGATATTATTGCAAGTTTTTTAATAATTATGGGAGAATAGAAGCACCCCTCACAACATCGCTGAAGAAAGATGCATTTTCATGGACTCGATGATAAGCCTCATCATTGGGTAATTATATGGTCCTTAATTCACCTCCTAATTTAGTCAAACCAACTATTCTCACAACTTATTGCATAGTTTTGATTATATTTTTCTTATGAGATGAGTTAGAGTTGGATATTTTGCTTTGTGGTCTAATGTGTATTTAACGTGGGATTAAAGGATAAAAGAAAGGAATTTTGGCAAAAACCTTGGTCAAAACTCGAATGGAACAAGGGAGAGGAATTATAGGAGGGAAATCCTCCTCATTTACTACCCCTCCATTCGAATATTCCTCCATCAGCTCAGAGTGAAAATAGCCAAACGATGAGGACTAGAAGACAATCGAGCAAGTGAAAGTCAAAGCACCAGTTTATCTCAAGTTTGGGAGCTGAGCCTCCCTAATTTTAAGGAAGTCGTTGGAGACTTCAGTCATATAAGTAGAGAGGCCTAGGACCTCAGTAGGATTCAGACTTTGGATTATAAAACTCTACTTTATTTTCGAGCTGCAAGACTTGTGACAATTTTTATGTAATCCATTATTTTGATAATAAGAATGAGTTTTGTTTTGAGCCAACACTGAGTTAAGTCAGAGGGCTGAAGCTCTTGGGTTAGGGCCCACCCCTAGTAGCTAAGGCTCCTCTTTACTGTACATGTATGCTAGCGTAGATCCATGGTTTAATCGTTCATTTCTTAAATGGCTGCATTTCCATTACAACAGTATAGCACATTGATTCATGGTTTAATCGTTCATTTGCTTAAGTAGCTGCATTTTCATTACAACAATGTATAGTAGATTGGTTGTGTTTCAAATTTCTAGTTATCGCATGAGATTTGGAGTTTGTTGTCTTGATTCAGTACTTGGTTCATTTCATCGTTATCATCTCTAATCACTCTCTTTCTGTAATAGATCTCACTCATATTCTCATTTCCTTCAACACGAAATGCTTAAGTGCGAGCCAATAAATCACATCTTAAGCGAATTATACCCATAGATCTCCTTATAATCCAATCCACAACAAACTTGACCAATCACCATCCAATTCATTTCAATGCTTGACTCTACATGCTCCAGATCTCCACCATTGATCTGTCTAGCTTGATCCAACGACTATTGTGAATTCTTCCACCTACTTTATGCGCTCCAAATCTCCACCGTCGATTTGTCGCACCCTCGATCCAATGGCTATCACGTCACCTGATCATCAACTAGCTTGTCCGATGTCCACCGTTGATAAATCCCACATGATCCAACAGCTATCGCACAATCTCGTGTGAATTCTTGCACGGTTGATATCCGCCTGAGAGCACACGAGAAAATTAGATTTCCCTTGCTACATTTCATTCACTTAGGATAATCGTATAAAATTTAGAATATAGCTTATAGCCCTTAGGGCACACGAGAAACTGCTTACCACCTATATTCATTTCAACGTGACTTAGGTTCTCCACATCTCCACTTCCGATCTATATTTCTTGATCTAACGGTTGTTGTGTCACTCGATCACCAACTAGCTTGGCCAATCTCCACCATTGATCAATCCCGCATGATCCAATGGATATCACACAATCTCGCGCGAATTCTTGCATGGCCAATATCCACCCGAGAACACGCGAGAAAAGTTGTTTTCTCATGCTACGTGTCACTCAGTTAGGCTAATCACATAAAATTTTGGAATTCTCATATAGCCTTAAGTGCATGTGAGAAACTGCTTACCACCTATGAAAAACCGCTCCATCATTCCACACATTTTTCCCACAATAAGATCTCCACCGCTCATCTTCCGTTAATCCTGTCCACCCATCTATTCACTTAACCTCCGCTATAAGATCTTCGCCATTCATCTCCCGTTAACCCTGTTCATTCATCTATTCATTTAACCTCTCGCAATAAGGTCTCCGCCATTCATCTTCTGCTTAGTCCTGTTCATCCATATATTAACTTAACCTCTCACGATAAGATCTCTGCCATTCATCTTCTGTTAGTCTTGTTCATCCATCTATTCAACTAATCTCCTGTGATAAGATCTTCTTTGATCATCTTTCAGTTTTACTGTTTGTTGATCGATCCAACTGTTCCCATGCACTGTTGCTTCATTACGTCCTCTTTTCACTGATTTCGATCTTTGCTTGCTCTTTCGCTTGACCCCTTGCATGCTTGATTTTAACAAAACACCAAAAACGTGAAAACAGACTTATTTTAGTTTCCTCGCTTACACATTAGTTTGGTTTGATGCTCTTTACTTCTTTAAGTTAGATAGCAGCATTAGGTTAGTGTTGATTTAGAAATTCTTCTTAGTTTAGTTGTTTAAATGGTTAATTAGGATATGGTTTGATTTAGCATTACATGTTGTTTTCTTCATTACTGCAGTAGAGTATCTCTCTTAGAATAGATTTTCTCTTCTTCCATCAAAGAATCAAGCTTCTTCTGACTCTATAGAAGTCTGGCTTGGAACCCCTTGGGTCTCTTGCTAGATGAGCAAGTGACAACAGGAAGGACCTTCACTTCTACTTGTGCATATAACATTGTCACCTCCAAGTTTGTACGAACACTGGATTAATAAGTAAAGTTGGTAGCCCAGGAGTTGCAGCATCCTTGCTGCAATACTGGTGCTCATCACTTTTTGGTGTTGTTTACGGGGAGGTTTCTGAGTAGAATGTGAGTACTGCTTTCTTTTCTTCTATTTCTAGTATGCTTTCTTTTCTTCTATTTCTAGTCTCCAATTTTATGCCATTAGTTTATTTCTACAAAAGTAATCTAGTAGCTTCCTTTCTTTCAGTTGTCATTATCTGCTTTCCTTTCCATTCTACAAGTAGAATTTCAATTCAGTAAGTAGTTTCTTTCTGTCAGTAGTTTTCATTCATTCAAAATTTCATTTATGCGAAGTACTTTCCAGCTTAAAAAATATTTCCTTTCATGCCTCGTAGGAATAGGGACAATTTAGGAAAATTCTTGCCAAATACCCCCACTAAATCCAATAGCCAACCTTCTCTCTTCTTAAGTGGCTGTGAACTGGAAGAACCTTTAGGTGAGCAACCTGACATATTTGAAGAACCTATAGGGGAAGAAGAAGAAGAGGAACCCATTCCTACTGAACCAATGGCTGAGAACCGTAATGACAGAGGGAATAGAGAGAGAGTTGAGGTTGCCTTCCCCAATAGGGAAACCAATGGGGACACTAAGATAAAGAATATAAGCCCCTCTACTCTACCTCATTTCCATGACCTGACCACAGAGGACCCTGACACTTTCCTATTTGAGTTTTTTTGTCATATGCCGAACCTATTACTATACAATGATGAGAAAAAGTTAAAACTATTTCCATCTACCCTCAAGGATGCAGCATTGTGCTAGTTCATGGATTTACCTAGAGATAGCATTACAACTTGGGCTCAGATGCAACAAGATTTTAGCAACAAATATAGCGACTACTATAGGTCAAAGGATACTAAAGAAGAGATTTCCAGGATGACCATGGGCCAGGATGAATCCTTAGAAGACTATGAAGAAAGATTCCAGCTCAGTTACAAAAGGGCCAGTTGCACACTTGACCCTGAGTCATTGAAGCTGGTCCTGCTTAGAGGAGTAAGGGAATATCTTCTGGATACCTTACATTTGTTAGTAGGAGGAGATATCTACCAATTACCCTATGAGGATATCAAGACTGACTTTAGAAACCATTATAGGGAAGCCAAGAAAAAGGGTAGGAGTAGTCAACCTATGGTCAGTACATCATCTTCCAACTTATCCATCAAGGGTGAAATTGGAAATATGCTGGAAGATTTCAAAAGTGAAATGCTGTGAACCCTTGCCTTGTAATTAAACACTATGAACATCAAAAGGAAGCAAGAGGAAGCAGAGAGAGCCTTGGCCATCTTTTGTCCTACATGCACTAGGAGGCATCCTAGGAACAAATGTCCATTGAACTGCATTGAGATTTGCTCGGCCTATGAAGAAAACCACTCCACAGACAAGTGCCCTTCTTTACCTGGACTCAAATATATCAAGGAGCTGAAAGGGTCACTGAGCAACTTTTCTACATCAACCAAAGGAGACCTCCTTGGCCTAGACCATACCAGCAGGGTATGCAAGGGTCATACCATGCATATTACAACCCCAACCAAACCATATCTATACCTTCGTGGGGACCCCAAGCTCATCCTTCCTAGTCTATACCCCCTCCTTGGTTCTATGCATCTTAGTATCATTACCAGCTAGCCAACGAGTCATTTCAACCTTATGTTCTTCCATAACCTCAGTGGAATACCCCACTCCAGGGGTGGAGGCTCTAATACAACAATGCTTCAGCTCTATTTCCTCCACCACCTACCCAACCACAACTCCTACACTCTGCTCCACCCAAGCAACCCCAGATGGCTTCCCAACAATATCCAAAACTGAACAATAGGCAGGCTCAACAAGTATATAGTGGAGAGACATCATACCCAGCTTATGCTATAGAAATCTAGGAGATCAACCTAAGATCTGGGAGAATTCTCCTAGATAACCAACCTCCCTCTCCACATAGGGAGGTTGAGGAAAAAAAAGAGGAAAGAAACTTTAAATTAAATCCACCCTTTCCTAAGAGGTTAGCCCAACCACTCTAGCCTACCCCAAAAGAACTTGAACTTCTGGGAGAATTGAAAAATCTATGTGTAAAGATCCCCCTTCTCCAAACAATAAAAGATGTTCCCATTTACAATAAGTTGATTAAGGAGAAGTGCTTCAAGCATCCAGGAAGAAGAAAAAGGGATGACCCTAACATTAATGTCATTGGGCATTTGTCTGACTTAATGTTGGGGTAGGTAATATGTCCAAAATATTTGGAACCTGGAAGTCCTGTAGTAGATGTGCACATTAATGGAACCATTGTCCCACACACTCTGATCGATATTAGGGTTTCCATTAATGTGATGACCAAGGACATCATGCTCAAGCTCAACCTCCAAGGGTCATTGAGGAAGACCACAACAGTGCTACAACTTGCAGGCCGTTCCACAGTCACCCTTGAGGGAATTGTGGAGGATGTGATGGTCTTCATTAACTTCTGGGAGTACCCTGCAGATTTTCTAGTTCTCCAGCCTAAGGCTAATCTTACTGGTTACCCTCTCATCCTTGGGAGGCCATGATTGGCCATAGCTGATGCTTACATTAGCTGCAAAGCTGGGAATATGACCATCAAGAATGGGCATATGTCCAAGCAGTTAGTCCTATACCCTCCTGCTCATCCTTCTCTAGAGCATGATTTACCTTTATGGTTGGAGGAGGAGGAAGAAGATGAGGCTTATTCAGCCAAACATTATGCTTTGGAAGCAACCATAAGAGGAGGACAACAAGATGAGGATGCCTTAATTGAGCACCTGCTCTAAAGTCCAACTCCTAGTTCATTACCATTAGAAGAAGAAGTAAGGGAAACCTAGAACAATCATCCAATTGACTTATTCTTGGCCAATTCTAGCCCAGTCCGTTTCAAAACCATAGAATTTGGCCCAGAGAAAACTTTGAAAATTAATCCATCTCTTTCTACTCTTGAAGAGGAAAAGCTATGCAACATGTTGAGATAAAACCTAGAGGCCTTCGCTTGGATTTACAAGGAAATGAAGGGAGTACACCCCTCAGTGTGTACTCACCACATATACATCAAAGAAGGTTGCAAGTCAGTCCCGCAACCACAAAGGAAGATGAATCGAGGTCTTAAAGATATAGTCAAAAAAGAACTGCAAAAACTGCTAGATGTAGGATTCATTTACCCTATCTCTGACAGTGAATGGGTCTCCCCTTTAGCGTTAGTTCCCAAGAAAAATGGTAAGTGTAGGATTTGTGTCGATTACAGGGAGTTGAACAAAGCCACAAAGAAGGATCATTTTCTGCTACCCTTCATTGACCAAGTGCTAGATGGCCTAGCAAGGAAGAAGTTCTTTTCTTTACTAAATGGATTTAGTGGGTACAACCAAATCCAAATCTACCCAGAAGAATAGGATAAGACCACATTCACCTATCCTTGGGGTACTTTTTCCTATAGGTTCCTTCCTTTTGGCTTATGTGATGCCCCTGCCACTTTCCAGAGAGCAGTTTTGAGTATTTTTGCTGAATTAGTACATGATGCGGTGAAAATTTTAATGAATGATTTTACATCGGGCTATGATTTTCAAGAAGCCCTGACTAACCTAGGAAAAATATTGCACAATTGCATTGAAATGAACTTGTCTCTCAGTCCAGAAAAATGTAAATTCTTAATTATTGAAGGGACCGTGCTAGTTCATTCAATATCTCAACAAGGATTGTAGGTGGCCCCAAACAAAATAGAAATCATCCAAAGGGTCCCACCTCCTCAAAAGCAGAGGGATGTCAAGAGTTTCTTGGGGTTAGTTGGATACTACCAAAGGTTCATAAAGGACTTCAACAATTTGGACTCTCCTTTATTTGGGTTGTTGGCCAAAGTCTCAGAGTTTATATGGTCAAAAAGTTGTCAAGAGGCCTTAGACATTTTAAAGGGTAAGTTGACCAATGCACCAATTCTTTAAGGCCCAAATTGGGCCCTCCCTTTTCATATTCATGTTGATGCCTCACACAAAGCCATAGGAGCAACCTTAGGTTAGGTAGAGTAGAAATTTCCCTATGCCATCTATTTTATTAGTAAAAACCTGTCAAAGGTTGAGCTAAATTATACTGTGACCAAAAAGGAACTCCTAGTTGTTGTGCATTCATTAAACAAGTTTAGGCATTACATTACAGGCTATCAAACATTTGTGCATACTGACCATACTGCAATCAAATATTTAATGAACAAACCAGATGTGAATGCTAGAATTATAAGATGGTTACTTTTATTACAGTAGTTTGATCTAATGATTGTTGATAAGCTCGGTAAGGAAAATGTTGTTGCAAACTTTCTGTTTAGGATGAATCTGCCTACAGGTGAAGAAGGAATGGTGGATTACCAATTACCAGACGAGCATTTGTTTTCTATTTCAGTTCTCTCCCCATAGTTTGCTAATATCGCAAACTAATTGGTATCAGCACAGTTCTCACCAAACTTGCCCTCCAAAGAAAAGAGCAAGATAGTCAGGAAAAGCGCCCCCTTCACCAAGATTGGGGGCAATCTCTTCAAAATTGGCCCAAATAAAATCTTGAGAAGGTGTGTAAGGGAAGAGGAAGTTTTTGACATCCTTCTGACTTGTCATGATGGGCCTTGTGGAGGTCACTTTGCAGCAAAGAGGACAACATTCAAAGTGTTGCAAGCGGGCTATTATTGGTCCACACTTCATCAGGATGTGAAAAATTACATTAGTCAGTGTGGTCGGTGCTAGAGGATGGGAAAGCCTACTCCTAGAGATGAAATGCCACTACAACCTCAAGTGACTTTTGAGCCATTTGACAAGTGGGGCATGGACTTCATTGGGCCTATCAACCGTCCTTGAAAGAAAAAATAGTTCATTATTGTGTGCACTGATTATTTGAGTAAGTGGGATGAAACCAAGGCGATTAAGGCATCAACAGAAGAGAAGGTGGCTGAGTTCCTAAGGGAGAATTTATTCTACAAATTTGGGTACCCTAGATAGCTAGTCACAAACTAAGGCAGCCAGTTTACCTCCAACATGATTGAACAACTGCTCAGCCATCACAAAACCAAGCATAGGACCTCCACTCCCTATCATCCACAAGCTAATGGGAAAGTGGAGGTGACCAACAGGGCACTATAAATCATCTTAACCAAGGTAGTGAGTAGCAGTATGAAGGATTGGGCAGAGAGACTAGTTGAGGCCACTTGGGCCTATAATATAACATGGAAGACCACCACTAGATTTACACTGTATGAGCCGGTCTATGGGAAAAAGGCTTTGTTGTCCATTGAGTTTGATTATAAAACATTGAGGATGGCAGCCCAACTAGATTTGGATCTCAGTCATGCACATAAAGAAAGATTGTTCCATTTGAATGGCTTGGATGAATGTAGAATGCAGGCCCTCCTACATACAGAGATAGTTCAACTTTAGAGGAAGATTTGGCATGATAGACATATTAAAGAGAAGCAATTTCAAGAGGGAAATTAGGCATTATTATATGGTTCTAGGTATAAATACTTCAAGGGCAAGCTAAGGACAAGATGGCTCGGTCCTTATGTGGTGGAAAGTGTTAAAATTTCTGTTTTCCCACCCCGGTTTTCAGTTTCTCCTTATTTCTCCCATGTAGTTAAATGCCCTTTCCTATAACCATACATTCAACAAGTTGGAAAAAATAAATTTGCTGAAAACACAAATTCTGGAAAATTTACAGAATGCTGGAAATTACAGAAATAAAAATCAGCAGTAATAAACAGCCATTAAAACACATTAAAACACTGATATTTTTGGTCAACGTGACCCTGGAAAAACCCCCTACAACTCTTGGGGAAAACCAGTTTGAGAGCTCTTCTTTATTTCTGAAAAATGTCTTTTTACAGCAAGAAAATTTCAGCAAAAAATTACAGCAAAATAATTTTTTCAGCAAGCAAACTTATCCGTTTTCAGCCCAACAGACCACCTGGAAACTTCTCAGTTTTCAGCAAAAAAACAGCTTTTTCTGCTTGTTCTTGCTGCTGTTTTGCTTGTCTTTCTGCTGTTCTGATTTTGCTAAAGCGCTGCCTGGTATGTGTGCCAAACTGCTGCCTCTTTCTCCTTCTTGTCCAGAAATCTCCCTTGCTCTCTTGCTCTCCTTCTCCCAATTTGCTCATGAAAGAATGGAATGATCTTTTCCTCCTTTCCCTCCTTTAACCCAACCCTAAATGACTTTTGGGTGATCCCTAAATCCAATGGCTGAGATAGATTTAGATCAATGGCTGAGATTAAATGCACATTTAAATCTCACTTTCTATTTTTTAATTCACCCACTTTAATAAAAACCCACTTAGTCATTTATTTCCAAAGTCACTTTTTCCTTTCTAATTTTCATTGACTTTATAAAAGTCACTTTAAAATTAGACTTAGTAACTGTATCACTTAAAGTCACTTTTAAATTAGATTTTAACTTTATAAAAATTATAAAGTCACTTTAGGAGAAAAATTAAAATCTTTTGGACACTTTTCCCTAGGCCAAAGATCAAAGCCTAAGGGAACCACCTGTCCTCCGGTACCAAATTTCAACACTCCCTCTTACCGAGGAAGGTGTTCTTCACCACACCTATCTTGTCTCTGAAGTAAACATGCTTGCCCCGTGGTAAGGCTTTGGTAAGAATGTCTGCTACCTGCTCATCAGTGGAAATATACTCAAGCTTCACAGCTCCTTTCTGAACATAGTCTCTGATGAAATGATATCTGATCCGATATGCTTTGACCTGTCATGAAATACTGGATTCTCCGTGAGTTTAATGCAACTCTGATTATCACAGTAAATCACTGAAGGTCTCAACGGCTGACCAAATAAGCCAAACAACATCTTGCGAAGCCAGGTGGCCTCACAACTAGCTAGACCGGCTGCCATATACTCTGCTTCTGCTGAACTCAGTGCTACTGACTGCTACTTCTGGCTAAACCATGACACTACTGCTGAACCCAACCCAAA
>APFE031201225.1:9978-24664 GCA_000404065.3 Pinus taeda | reverse complement strand
GACTCCATTGCAGATAATACACCATTATTCCAAGATCTCATAAACATTCAAGTGCCCCACTATCAAACCGAGGGTTTACCCACTTGCCTTGTTCCTACTAGAGCTGGTGTCAATTCTCTGTATGCTCATTACACACCTCCACTTAATGCAGGGGTCAGTAGTGCAAATGTGAGGTATGGGTACTCAATACCTCCATGGTTGGAAGCTGCAAATTGGAATCAATCATATGGCAACAATCAACCATTTCCTAATCAGCCCTTGACTAGTAGGCCAACCTACTTGGCTCAAGAAGGTGTCTTGTGTTTTTGGTTCTCCAGATTCTGAGGGCTTTTGGGGTGTATCTTTTTTTGGTTCTAAACTTTTTGGTTTATTTGGCTGGATTGTATCTTTTTCATGTCACAAAAACATTTTGGCTTACAACACTAGATTGTATCTTTTTCATGTCATAGAAATATTTTGGCTTACAACACTAGATTGT
This sequence comes from Pinus taeda, assembly GCA_000404065.3. Lineage (NCBI taxonomy): Eukaryota > Viridiplantae > Streptophyta > Pinopsida > Pinales > Pinaceae > Pinus > Pinus taeda. Next base: position 24,186 of record APFE031201225.1, on the reverse strand, counting down.
ATCTTTTTCTTGTCCCAAGAAACATTTTGGCTAACAACCTAGTAGTGATTTCTTGTGGCAACCTAACTGTGTGTTGATAAGAAATTTTCAATGGAATATGTCTTTCTGTAAAATATTAATTATGATAAAACTATTTCTATAAGTTATTCTGTGCGCCCTCCCCGCCACGTCAGAAAACCACGCGTAAAAGCACATGGAGCCGGTACGACACCTATCCACCATGGAGCTCATGTGTTGGCTACCGTATCCAACCATAAATGTATGTGTTCGCACCATTTCACAGGTTCGTTTGGGGTCATTGCTGCGATGTTTGGGAATTCAATAATAACATTTCAAGTTGCATATGAAAAAGGCTAAATACAGAAATCAATGAGGAGGCAATCTACCTCATAATAAGTTTTATTAAATGTGAAAAAGCCACTAATAATTTTATTGATTGAGGGGACACTTGAGAAATTGAGAGCACTCATTATCAAGTTGCATATGAAAAAGGCTAAATACAGAAATCAAATGACTAGACAATCTTATTATGATTGAGAGCACTCATTATCAAGTTGAGTATGAAAAAGGCTAAATACAAAAATCAATGAGGAGGCAATCTACCTCATAATAAGTTTTATTAAATGTGAAAAATCCACTAATAATTTTATTCATTGAGGGGACACCTGAGAAATTGAGAGCACTCATTATCAAGTTGCTCTCATTATCAAGTTGAGTATGGAAAAGGCTAAATAAATGGACCGTTATCTAAAGTAACATCATTCAACTTGATAGCTCATGCTTCAACCATAATGCTTACAAAGCAATTTCTACCCATTGTATTCTGTAATAGCTAGTCAGTGAACCCCAAGACGGGCTGGAAACAGAGACTACTTCAGATATTCACACAATCAGTAAACTATTATATCATATACTAATATACATTAGAACTTTGAAGTGAACAACTGAATCAGCGGGACCTAGGAATAAGTCATATTTGCTCATTTACATGATCCACATCCTTAATTAAATTAAAATGAAAAGTAAGGCCACTGAATGTGCAAGCCCCATTCTTGGGAGCAATTGGAGGGATGACGTTGTCCGCTGGAAGTGAAGGAGGGAGAAGTATAGCTTTGTCCACTCAAATCCCTCACAATCAGATGGAAACCCTGAGACAGATACTCTTGATCATCCCGTATTGAACATTCTTTCGATTTCTATATGTGGTTCCATATTAATATGTCTCGGTTCTTCTACTTAATGGACATTTCGCACCTCAATGGCTCAATGGCTTGACAGTTCGAACCTCAATGGCTCAATGGCTAGACAGTTCGAACCTCAATGGCTCAATGGCTTTTCATGTGGCCAATAAATTTTGACATCAGATGTTAGGAGAGATGGGTTTGACACTCAACCCATTAATCTTTGGATGATCTTTTCTCTAAGACCATTTTATACATTGTATTTTTTATACATCATTCTACTTGATAGCTCATGCTTCAACCATAATGCTTACAAAGCAATTTCTACCCATTGTATTCTGTAATAGCTAGTTAGTGAACCCCAAGATGGGCTGGAAACAGAGACTACTTCAGATATTCACACAATGAGTAAACTATTATATCATATACTAATATACATTGGGACATATGTTTTTGGGTAAAGACTCTTACAACACCGTCATAATTTTAGGTTCTTGGTGAATGTGTGGAACCAAAGCTATAAGTTTCGGAAAAACTAGTAAACGGTAAATAAGCATGTTGGGTGGTACTCAGGCAATTTGATAGCCATACAACCCGAACTTTTGCTAAATATTAAAGTTGAGAATGAATCAAATGTTATGCATAAGGGAAAAATTCAATTTAGCGTTCCAAAAGAAGGGAAAGGTAGGCGTTTCATCATAGTGTTGTTTTAATTTAGTTGAAAAAAATGAATTTTCCATTTTTACAGGTTGTTGATTCTTAGTCGAATTTTTCAGTTTTCCCAAGTCAATGATTTTGGACTCGACCTGACTCAATGCCACATATGAGTTCTATAACACTGCCCAAAGGCGCTAAAGACTTATAACAGCCTAAAAAAAGATACCAAATGACAGATAGCTGATCACTGCAGCATAGAGAAATTCACTGACCCAGAGCAAAACCAGACTTTCCAATGTTTTCTAAACAGCTTTTCATGACATTGGCATGTTAAATTTACAAAATTCAATTAGATTTGATATGTTAATCATAAAAAATCATTTCAGTTCCAAGATGCATGAGTTTACAAAATCAGAAGTTAAAAAAAAAAGCAAAATATCGCATGGAAATAATAGCAGATTAGCTCGATCATATTATATTGCAAGTCTTTGAAGTTTTAAAAATAGGGTCGAACACAGCTCTCATCATCTAAGAATGAAATAAGCAACCAGAGAAACTCAAAAGCATCATGAGATTAAAAAAGGTCAACTGTAACCTATCAAACATTGAGAATGACCACAACATGACAATGAGGTACCCTGCATGTGTGACCAAATTTGCAAAACATATCTAGAACAAGGGCCATTTTAATATCACTGCCCTACAATGTACACTGCAAAATTCTGTAACATATCAAACATTGAGAATGAGCACAACATGACACTGAGGTGCCCTGCATGTGTGACCGAATTTGCAAAAATATCTAGAAACAAGGGCCATTTAAATATCACTGCCCTACGATGTAAACTGCAAAATTCTGTAACCTATCAAACAATGAGAATGAGCACAACATGACAATGAGGTGCCCTGCATGTGTGACCAAATTTGCGAAAATATCTAGAAACAAGGGCCATTTAAATCACTGCCCTACAATGTATACTGCAAACTTTTGTGAGACTCTAGAGATATCTGTAAATGTAGAAAGTAGTGACATCTGTAAAAACAGCTCTATTTTGGGGAGCTGCACATTATTGAGGTGTTCAAGAGCCAAAACCAGAGCTTGGGTGCCTAGATTACCTTCACCATAAACACTGAAATTTCAGATAAACCCTAAACCTTCGACAACAAACAACCCATAAACCCTAAACCCTCAAAAAAATGCCTCACTGGTGGGGAGGGGTGAAAAGAAACAAAACATACGTAACTACCAATGCCATGAACTCGAAGCAATTGTTCTCCCACAGACGGAGACTCCCTGCTGAGCTTGCCACCAGAAAATAGAGATGCAGATAGTTTCGCTTACGCTTGGAGCTACACTATACCATAAAGTGAGTGCATGGAATGGGTTGCATGCCTTCACTACCTAGAGGTTAAGTGCACAACGAAGAATTTCTCCCACCTTAAACTCTCCCACACGACCTACCTCCTCGCCAACTTGTTCACACATACAATGTACTCGCAGGAGTCGCCTTTTGGCGCTGCCTCCCAGATTGTCACCTTTAACGAGAGTATTAAGAGAGACTGTGAGCTGGCACACACCCCGATCGAGGATATTTAAAAGTATTTTAAAATATTTAAAATATAAAATTTAATATATATATATATATATATATATATATATATATATATATATATGATTTGATTAAAATATGGAGAGAAACTATGATTAAGGGAGCATTTAGTCTAGAGTAATTTAATTATAAGAGATAGAAATAGAATCAAACTTGTATATAGTTGGTTTAATTTTCTTAAAATATGATTTGAATTGTCGATTGATAGTAGTAGAATTGGAAAAAAACATGTTGGCAAGCCCTTGTGTATCCAAGTGATTGGAAGTTCAATCCCAGACATGTCTCACTAGCTAAACTTAGAAAGAAATGATTTGAATTTGGAAATGAGTTACACTATGTTCTCTTTCTTGTGAATTTTTTTACTAACTTCGAGTAATAGCACATTTTAAAAAAAACAAAGAAACCAACCTCTTCCCAATAAGAGCACAAAAGGAAAAGTTCTAAAACTAAGTCTTCTATTTTTTATGCCTATTGTTTAATGTGAGCTAAGAGTATATTTTAGCGAATTTCTTACGACCGTCGACAAAAGCGGAGGGTATGCAAGGGCCTATGCTGCTAAATGGGACTCCAAATCTTGACGTCATTAGGTCGATCGTCTGGGCTTCCAGTTCATAAAAGGTATTCGCGAGTACCCACGACACATCGCTGAGACCGTCTAATTGGTGGAGATAAATCTGCAGTGCTTTCTCTGTATCTGTGAATGCCGTAGGTAAATCTCCCAATTTCAGTTCTGGGAGGCTCGGAATGGAAACGCTCACGCTCTCTGCCATTTGTCTTGAATCCCACTTTTCTCCTGTCATGTGACATCAGATACGTAGAATAGTTAGAGAATTATATAAGAACAAATACAAATTATTGCATTAAAAAGTAAGCGGAGAGCAGCGAGTGAGACCTGAATTATTAAAGTGATAATAGATGGAGAAAAGTGCAGTGGGACTGTGTCCAAAACAAAGCATGAGGAATATGCATCTTCTTTGCGACTTGTCGAGCCCATGGAAGAAATGGGTTATAAACGATAGAGGACACGGGAGGGGCATTCCCTCTGGTATTCAGACGCTGGATGAGCCTCTCCAATGTGGAGCCGTCCATGTTGTTGCGCATATGATTGAAAACGACGTGGTTGATGTTTGAGTCGAGAGTATGGTCTTGAGGAAGGCCGTCTGGAATGCATTCGAATTGTATAGGGAGATTAAGTCGTTGCAGATAATCCTTGGCTTGTATCACTTTGTCATGATTGTAGCTGAATGTAACAAATGTGACGAGCAATCCTCTAGAGGCGATGTTCTTGGAGAACTGTAACATTGGATTCGTGTGGCCCGTTGCGGGGTATGACAATACCATGACGTGTGCCTTCAGTGTTCTCTTCGCCATTTCCATGTCTGCCGTTCTGTATAATGGGTATTCTTACCACCACAGCGAGGCGTACAAATTTATAGAGTAAAGCTCGTGGAGATAGATGGTGAGCCGAGAATTCCCGTACAACACAAACACACATGTGAAGTTAATTCGTCATAGAGAAGTCGTCAGCTCAGCTGACGCTTCATCATTCATTTAAGCAATGCCATAATAGAACACGAACACGGTAGAGTTGGGAATGCCATAATAGAACACGAACACGGTAGAGTTGGGAATGCCATAATAGAACACGAACACGGTAGAGTTGGGATCAGTGGATCAAACTCATCGGGGTCCATGCATTTGGAGATCCACAGACACTACATTACTGCAGCATGTAAGCAGATCCCAACATAGGAAGGTTTTAACACATGTTGTTATTGATGTGAAAAATATCCAACCTTCTGGAACTAACGAAAAAGATCCGTGGGCAATGACATCTCTTCACGATCTGATCTGATCTGTAGCTTTTGTGTCCACGGAGAAGAAGATAAGAGAGTCCCCAAAGAGCCGTGGGCAATGACATCTCTTCAAAAGATTTAGATATAATTGGATGTATTTTTTAATATAAATGTTATTAAGGTATATATAATGTTTTAGTATAAAAAATTACTTTTATGTGTTTTACTTAATGTATTTTATTTAGATCTTGGTCGAGCATCTTCTTTCTTGCACTTCACGTTAAGTGCCTTCTATTTCACCCATCTATAGTAAAATAAAAGTGACTCTTTATATTAAAATTTTTATATTTAATTTTGTTATATATTTCTTAATATATATATTTGAACTCTTTTATTAATTCATATTATACTAATATAATAATTAAAATAAATTTAATTTTTCTTTTAAGCACAAAATAATAGTTTATTTATGCTTATTGACATTTACATACCATTTAATTTATAAAACTGTGCTAATTTTATGTATTATTATACAACAAATTAAATTTAATAAAAAATCTTAAATTTTAATTTATAAAAAAATATTTACTTGTAATTATCCGTTATCATGATTATATTTTGTTATTCAATTATTCCAATATATATTCTTCTATTACAACATTTCATGTGTTTGCCTATAAGAACTTGCAAGTTTAAATCGATAGGAATTTGTATCATCGCCTCTTTTTTAAATGGGAAAAATAGCTATTTATTTGGTTGCACATGGCTCAATAATTTTTTATTTTTTTTTTAAATAGACAAAAACAATGCTCCACAACAAATCTTTTCTTCATTGTCATCTTTGCTAGACTTCGTTTATTGTTGTATAAAGTGATCATTGTTCATTGATTCTATTATACAGTGATGGAAACATAATCTTATACAGGTTTGTTTCACAATTACTCTATTCTTAACATTAGTTCTCTAGTTCTCTACAAGTTAGAATTATGGTCAAGATTTTAGGTGCATTTAAGCTTACTTTTCTCTTACTTAGCCCTTTGTCTTTTCTTATATATAAACTCTTTTTATTCTTATATATTATATATATATATATATATATATATTTATATATATATATATTATAAATATATATATCTAATGGTTGCTGTGCATTACCATGCTCAAGCCTACCATACTTGGTTTTTTTACTATTTTAAGGTGTTTTAGCCTCCCGATAGTGTTTTCTCTGCCCTTTTAAGCGCTTTCCTCCATGCGACTATTGGGATTTTTTGAGTGATCCTCATGCAAATTTCGAAGCCTTCAAGAACATATTTGGATCCTTTGGCATGATTATGCTAGCTTATGGAGAATTTAAAGGGCATACTTGCATCCATTTTTCGACCGTTTGCCCGCAAGGCTAACACTGGCTCCTTCTAGGGATGAAAGCCTCCCTGTGAGGTTTTAAGAACTACAGAAGAATGCCTTTCCTAAAAAAAACAAGATCAAATCTTCCTCCTAGTGTTCCATTGGGCATGGAGTCTATTTAGCATGAAATAAAAATTGAAAGAAAAACATATTTACAATACCAAGGCTTTAAAGCCTTAAATGAAATAAAGTTTCAAGAACCGCCCATTTACTGGGCTACCAAAAGTATCTCCTCCTTCCAAACTGTGCAAAATGAATGTATTATTCTGGTGAACTTGAGTGATGACAAAAGGACTTGTCCATAAACTCTTTTCCTTAAATGCATCCCATTTAAGCACCCAATAACCAACTTGGAAATTGTCCACTTTTGCCTTCATGTCAAAGGTTTCTTTCATTGCCTTCTAATGAGCCTTTGACTTCTCAACCAGTTGCTCTCTGGTCTGCTGTAGTTCAACTAGGTTATTCATTCTTCTTACCATGTCATTATCTTCCTCTTGTTCTTCTTGCAAGAATTTAGCCACAGGGAGAATTAGCTGGATATGGAAAACAACATCAGCGCCATAAACCAGTTTAAATGGAGAATTCCCTATGGAATTTTTGATGGTAATTTTGTCAGCCCATAGTGCAAACTTCAACTTGGAATCCCAGCTCTTTTTGTTGTCCTCTAACAGTTTTTTTATTACCCTTTCCAGACTCTTGTTTTTTTTCCGCAGAAAAATCGAACCATCTATTGATATAAGAAGGTTATATAGCATAATGCAAAGCATTTTTGTTTCCCTTATTTCAGAGAAACCAAAAACAACTGTTTATGGAGATTTCCAGATATTCCTCCAAACAGCCCTGTCAAAACCATTCTTTAAGACAACTAGATAAGCTGTGGTTTCCCCAACCCCCAACTTCCTAGTAGGAAAACAGCCGAAACAGGGTGAGAGACAACCCACCATGTCCAAAAACCAGATAGTAGGCACTGCGCTGGCTGTATGATAGTTTAGTATCAAAAAAAGACAGGAACTCAGGCCTCCAATGAGAGGAAAACAACACTAAGTCCTGTTACAGTTTAAATAATAACATAAAAGTTTTTGCAGCAGTATATACAAAGAAATAGAAAGCTGGAAAGTGAAAGAGAACTATGGGCAGCTCACAAGTTATGCAAAAACGGGAGGAGCAAGTTGCCTTGCCGCCCCATCCACCACTTCTTCTACTGACCATGCGCCCAAATCCTGCTCAGTGCCTTTTTTAGAAAGGCTGTCTGCTTCTGTGTTTCTTTCCTTTAAAATATGACAAATTTGAAGCTTAGAAAAACAATTTTTAAGTCGAACAATCTCATTAAGCACAGGAGTTAAAAAAAAATTCCTGCAATGATGCATTCCATTGGCCCACTTGATTGTATTCAGAGAGTCACCAAATATATGAGCCTCACGCTCATTGCGCAAAGAGAGCTAGCAGGGAAGCAAATATAAGGCTTTTAATTCAGCAAAATTATCTATTCCGGTGCCAAGTCCAATGGATGCTTTGAGGAGAATCCCTGAGGGAAAGTGGATAACCAGACCAACGCCGCATTTCTTATTCATATCTGAGGCCCCATCGAAGTAAGCCCACGGGATGGAGCCCTTTATTTCTTCAATATGAACAGGCCTTGTAGGCTGAGAAGAGGAGGGAGAGGGTATGCTTTCATAAATGGCCACTCCCTCTGCTACTAATCGGGCAATGGGAAAGAAAGTATTTGTGAAAATCAGGTGGTTTCTGGCAAGCTAGATTCCCCACACAACCAATAAGGGCAACGTTCTAACTTTATCATTGGGAGCGTGCTGCCACCAGCTGTTCCAAGCATCAGAAATCTCCTCCCCCTCCCAACTTAGGGGTATATTAGTCAATCGTAGCATTTCATTCCAGAGGCTTTTAGAAAAGGAACAGGTAAGGAAGATATGTTAGGGAGTTTCCTCTCTCTCCTTACACAAAGAACACCACCTGGGGCCATTTATCCCCCTTTTTGGGAGAAAATCCCAAGTGGGTACTTTTCCTTGTAGAACACACCAGAAAAACAACTGAGTCTTGGCTGGCCCTTTCATTTCCACAGTGGCTTGGCCCACCAATTTGGTTCCTCCCACCCCTTTTCGGACATAAGCCAGTCATATCCCTTCTTAGGAGAGTAGAAGCTCGTTTGTGAATGCACCCATCTCAGCTCGTTTGGCTCATTGGTAATACGAATGTGAGAGTTTAGCAGACCAGCACAGAAAGCCCTCCATTCCTCTTGCCATCTTCCTTCTAGGGAGAGGAAATCCCCTGATAACCACTCTTGTCGCCAAATAGATGAGTTTACAGGATCAACAATTTGACAGAGAAAGAAAAAACCTCTGTTATTTATATGTTCAATCAGATCCCGTGAGAGGGTGTATGAGTCTGGGTAGCCCACCCACGGATCTCTTCCAAGCCTTACTGAGCTGCCATCACCTACTTTCCATGCCAACCCTTTTTCAATAATCTATACAGCTGCCACCAAAGCTTTCCAGATAACAGAGGCGTTTTTTGATGATTTGATGGGCTGTCTGATCCATTCTAAAGGAGAGATTGGGTCGATATACTTTCTTCTGGTCACAATAGTCCAAAGATTTTCCGAAACTACCAACCTCCAGGCTAATTTAACAGCTAATGACTGAGAGAAAGGAAACAAGTCCTTTATCCCCCATCCACCGCAGCATTTTGGTCTGAAAATTTTATCCCATGCGACCCAGGGAGTAACATGGTCCTTCTTCTGTCCAGTCCATAAGAACCTGCTGCAGATTTTATTTACTTTCAGCAGAATGCATTTCGGCACCCAGGTGAGACTAGCCCAGTATACAGGGATGGCCAAAACAACAGATTTAATGAAAACTAACTTGCTAGCCCTTGACAGACAATTAAAGCTCCAATGTTTCATTATGTCCTCAATTTTCACCAAAAGCCAAGACCAGTCTTGAACCCTGTAGGAGTCAAGCTTAAGCAAAAAACCGAGATATTTGAAGAGGTCATGAAGGGACTTTGCTTCAAAAGAGAGTAGTTCTTTTGCTTCAAAAGAGAGTAGCTTGACTTGAGCTAAGCCCTAGAGCGACTTCTAGCTTTTGCAAAAAATGAACTATGCTGGAATACCATTCACAGGTGGCTAGACTTGCAGCCAAAGATTGATTCTGCTTTTGTTCTTTTGTTGCTCCCTCTTTCTGATCATCATCTGAATTTAGACCCATGCAATTTATGCCTAACAAGCTACAATTTTCTTCAGCCATAAGTTTAGCCAAGCGCTGGCCTTTGACAAGCTTAGTGGGCTTCACCTCTATGTTAAACTCTATGAATTTTTCAATCCATTTAGCTCTCTTTCCATCAACATCTGGTTGAGTTAAGACATCTTTTACTGATGTTGAAGGTACACATGCAACTACTTTGGAATGAAGAATATAAATTATGAATTCCTTTAAAGATTTTATGAGAGCATAAGCTTGTTTTTCAATGAGGTCATACCTTAGTTCAACATCCCCTAGATTTTTGTTAAAAAATGACACTGGGTTCTCTATGCCTTCATCATTTTTCTACAACAAAATTGCTGCAAGTGTATCATAAGAGGCAAAAGAGAAGATATAAAACTTCTTAGTGTAATCTGGGCTGATTAGAGTGGGAGCTTCCATGGTAGCTTGCTTGATTGCTTCAAAAGAGCTTCTTGAAGCATCTATCCATTTTATTTCTAATCCTTTCTTCAGCATGGAAATGATGTGCTTTACTAGCTCTACAAAGTTTGGAATGAACCTCCTTACAAAGTTAATCTTACCCAAGAAGGATTGAATGTCCCTTTTTTACCTTGGGATGGACAATGTCTGAATTTCTTGAACCCTTGCTAGATCAATCTTCACACCTTCAGCAGAAACAATATGTCCCAGAAGTTTGCCTTCTTTTAGAGAAAATTTTGGCTTCTTTGGGTTCAGTGAGATTCCAAACTATCTGTACTTTAGGAAGACCTTCTTCAAACGTTGTAAATGGTCTTTATGGCTGCTGGAGAAGACTGTTATGTCATCAAGATAAATAAGGACAAACTTGTTCTTCTCTTCCACAAAAACTATGTCCATGGCCCTCTGAAAAGTAGCCCCAGCATTCATCAGTCCGAAAGGCATCTTGGAGTACATGAAAGTGCCCCAAGGAGTAGTGAAGGTGGTCTTTTCCTGATCTTCTGGATGTACAGAAACCTGATTGTAACTTGGAAATCCATCTAAGAAAGACATGACTCTAGCCCCTGAAACTCTTTGCAGCAAGTGTTCCATCTTAGGCAGGGGGTATTTATCTTTTTAAGAGCACTTTTTCAGATTTCTGAAGTCAACACAAAGCCTGATTTCTCCATTTTTATTTCTTACTACAAGAAGGTTACCTATCCACTTTGAATAACTTAGGAGAGCTATAAACATACATAAACACATATGAATGGCCAGCTACAGGAAGTAAATGGGACTTGCAAAATCTAATTTATCAATGCAGAGATAAGATGACAGTTATCTGGCATTAGACACAATAGAAAACCTGAATAACCTATTCAAGTGCAAGAATATAACAACAAAGAGAGTGGGCATTGAACATATAATAGAAAAATAAGCTTATATTGCTAGAATGAAGATGAGAAGTTTGAAGGAACAGAGAAGGAACAAGCTCTAGAAGTTGAACCTCTGTTATATCTAGCTTTTAGCCTTTTATAGGCCTTTACAATGCTCCTGAGCTCTCAAAGGCTTAGAGTGTCTTAATCCATCCTCCCTGTATCTTCAACAACTTTGATGCCCTCTAGGCAAGCATGGCTTCGAAGGTTTCTTCTTCTGACAGAAGAGTAACCGCTTTCTGATATTTTGGCTGCACTGGCAGGGAGCTCTCCCTTGCCAGAGATGCCCACAATCACTTCTTTTGTTTTCGGCTATGTCGCACTGTTGATGCACCAAGATGTATCTATTTTAGGTAGCAGTGTGTTATGGCCCTTCTCTTTCCTTTTCTAGCCTTTGTTTCCTCACAAACTATCTCCTGGGCTCTATTATATGGTGGAATGGGTCTTCAGGCCTTTGTTTTTCCCTTTAAACTGCAAATAGTGATTGTTTCTATTATAAACAACGAAAATGCTGCAACATTGATAAATCCCGCCCATCACTGTTCATTTCAGACGTCAAAAGTCCTCATATATGGCCTATTCTCCCATCGCGTCCGCCCTCTGGGTCACTATCGCAAGTCATTGATGGCTTGTTCCCAGCTTCCCTTTGTATTTTGCAATAAGGCGTAAAACACTAAAAATCATGAAAAACAGTCATGGCAGACTTGAAAATATATATATTTTTATTCTGGAAACCCATCGGGTCCAGGATTCATCGCTATCGCAAGGCCCCAAGGCTTTCTTTATATTTCGTTGAAACAATGAAAATACACAAAAAACATTAAAATATGGGCTTTAGCGAACCTGAAATCATATATATTTTGCTTTCGAAACCCATCAGGTTCAGCCTTGCTTCTATTGCAAATCGCACTCAACCCATTCTCTGTGTGTTTTCTTTGTATTCTGGAACTACATGAGAAATGGCTTCCCTCGGACTTCAAACCTTATATATTTCATTCCCGAACCCTTTCGGGTCCGGGCTTTATCGCATCGCCGCTGCCCAAGGCCCCCTTTGTATTTTTGTTATATAACGAAATATAATGAAAATGTACTAAAAATAGCTTTGATGCGAACCTGAAAATATATACATTTCTATTCTGAAACTCATCGGATCTGGGTTTTGTCGAGTCGCGCATATACATATGCATAGGCCCCGCCCCATCGTGATCGCTAACACGATATAGCAATGCGATAAGTCACAATCGCATGTCGCTCTTGCCTGAGGTCTTTCCATATAACACGGTGTATGTTCTCGCCGATTACGACTGCCGATTGCAATTTGCTGTTAGATCTGGGTTGTTGATCGACCAGATCTAACGGCTGCTATGCATTGCCATGCTCAAGCCTGCGATACTTGGTTCTTTTTACTGTTTTAAGGTGTTTTAGCCTCCCGATAGTGTTTTTCTGCCCTTTTAAGGGCTTTCCTCCATGTGACTATTGGGATTTTTTGAGTGATCCTCATGCAAATTTTGAAGCCTTCAGGAGCATATTTGGATCCTTTGGCATGGTTATGCTGGCTTATGGAGACTTTAAAGGGCATACTTAGATCCATTTTTGGACCATTTGCCCACAAGGCTAACACTGGCTCCTTTTGGGGTTGAAAGTCTAATACAAAAGAATGCCTTTCCTAAAAAAAACAAAATCAAATCTTCCTCCTAGTGTTCCATTGGGCATGGAGTCTATTTAGCCTAAAATAAAAACTGAAAGAAAAACGTATTTACAATACCAAGGCTTTAAAGCCTTAAATGAAATAAAGTTTCAAGAACCACCCATTTACTGGGCTACCAAAAGTATCTCCTCCTTCCAGACTGTGTAGAGTGAATGTATTGTTTTGTTGAACTTGAGCGATGACAAAGGGACCTATCCATAAGGAGTCAAACTTGCCATGATTACCACTCTTTTCCTTAAATGCATCCCATTTAAGCACCCAATAACCAACTTGGAAATTGTCCACTTTTGCCTTCATGTCAATGGTTTCTTTGATTGCCTTCTAATGAGCCTTTTAATTCTCAACCAGCTACTCTCTGATCTGTTGTAGTTCAACCAAGTTATTCATTCTTCTTACCATGTCATTCACTTCCTCTTGTTCTTCTTGCAAGAATTTAGCCACAGGGAGAATCAGCTGGATATGGAAACAACATCAGTGCCATAAACAAGTTTAAATGGAGAATTCACTATGGACTTTTTGATGGTAACTCTGAGAGCCCATAGTGCAAACTTGAACTTGGAATCCCAGCTCTTTTTGTTGTCCTCTAACAGTTTTTTGATTACCCTTACCAGACTCTTGTTTTTCTTCCGCAGAAAAATCGAACCATCTATTGATATAAGAAGGTTACATAGCATAATCCAAAGCATTTGCGTTTCCCTTCTTTTAGAGAAACCAAAAACAGTTTTTTGTGAAGATTTCCAGATATTCCTCCAAACAGCCCTGTCAAAACCATTCTTTAGGACAATTAGATAAGTTGTGGTTTCCCCAACCCCCAGCTTCCTAGTAGGAAAACAACCGAAAGAGGGTGAGGGACAAACCACCATGTCAAAAAACCAGATAGTAGGCACTGTGTTGGTTGTATGATAGTTTAGTATAAAAAAAAGACAGGAACTCAGGCCTCCAATGAGAGGAAAACAACACTAAGTCCTATTACAGTTTAAATAATAACATAAAAGTTTTTGCAGCAGTATATACAAAGAAATAGAAAGCTGGAAAGTGAAAGAGAACTGTGGGCAGCTCACAAGTTATGCAAAAACGGGAGGAGAAAGTTGCCTTGCCACCCCATCCACCACTTCTTCTACTGACCATGCGCCCAAATCTTGCTCAGTGCCTTTTTTAGAAAGGCTGTCTGCTTCTGTGTTTCTTTCCTTGAAAATATGAAAAATTTGAAGCTCAAAAAAACAATTTTTAAGTTGAACAATCTCAT
>APFE031201209.1:25701-65664 GCA_000404065.3 Pinus taeda | reverse complement strand
ATAGTATACAAAATCTAATAAAATATATTTTGTACATTTTAAAGCCAAGATAAGGAAAATTTTTGAAACTTTGAATAAGTGTCATTTGCAAACTATAAGTCCAAACTCAATAAAATCATAGTCATTGGGAAGCCGGTAAGAAGCCACACTCAATGAAATAATCAAAATGAAAAACCGGAGAATATTAAAATCCCGCAAAATTAACAAAATAAAAGCATGAAGGAAGTGAAATGACCAAAATTTACATAGAATTTCCACATTATTATTATGAAGATAATAAAGTAAAAATAAGGGGTTGTTGTTTTACCACCATAATTGGAGACACATTGGGGGGAATAATTATCTTTGGCTAAAAAGATAACGAGTTCAAATTTACCAAAAAGTTAAAAGGATGAATTCTATCAAGGCTTCAAACATTAAAACATTCTCCATGGGTCCCACATTGATATATCAAGTGACATAAATTCTAAAAAAATAAGTACTTGAATAAACTAAGTCTGAAATCATGAATTTGTGTTTTTAGGAAAATAATTAATTTTAAATTTACCTTCTATGAGTGACAACAGAGGTACAGAAAGGAATTTTAGAGAAAGTACGCATCCATCATTATAAATAATCTCCTTTACTTGACATCGCTTCACTGCCCTCGAGCGTCCACATCCCTGACGAAGTTGTCTTAGTACCACACAAATATAGCCATGTTTCTAGCAAGCCTATTCAGTACCCTAATGGGTTTACTTGTGCCTTTCACACATATGTGCTTTCAACCCCCTTTTACCACCCTTTTGATAAACGTTATTTAGAGAATTTATTTTTGCAATTGGGTGAAGAGGGTGGGGTGCTAAAAGATATTTTAAAGGCAATGGATATAATATTCATAAAAATTTAACTCCCTCATCTTTCCTTGCAACTATCAATCTAGAGGCTTTTCATGTGAACTATGGTGATGGGTGAGATTCATTGAGTTAGACTCAAGGTAATTCTTTTCTTGGAAAGATGAACCATATGCTTGAAAGAGATGTATGTTCCTACATGTGAAAAGGATGAAGGTTAGAGGACTTAGAATTCAATAAAGATATCCCTTTAAGGTAAATGAAAACCCATGAAATGGCCAGATTACAAATTTCCCATACATGTCGACCACCATTGGGTAAGAAAAAATCTTCCATATAAATCTTGGTAATGTCACCTAAATCAATCAAAAGCGAAAGTGAAATCGAAACACTCAAAAATATGCAATAGAGAAGAAGAAATTCAAACTAAAATGCAAAGTTGAATGAAAAACCAAAAGTGAAAGAAAAACTCAATAAGACAAATTATAAAAACATCTCAATAAAAAAAACAAGTATGAGGGGCATGATGCAAATTTTCTTAAGTTGATAATTTTGTTAAGTTTTCTCGCAAAGTTGTAATTGATTAGGCTTTCATTCAAACAAAAATATAACTACAGAATAGTCGTTATGACAAAAAGTGAAACCAAATAAGAAGTTTCTCCTCTTGAAAACTTTCTTGTTTCAAAACTAAGCTTGCATGGAAACATTGTAACGATTTTATAATAAAAATAATCCTTGTGAAACAAACTAGAGGTTCACAGACTCCCTGGTTTAGCTGATTTGCAATTTTTTCAACATCATAATTGTTTTTCCAAGGCTCAAAAGCAAACAACAACTAGGAGAATGAAATCAAAATCTAAGAAAACAGGGCTACAAAATTTTCAAAGCAATCCTTCAAACCTATACAAACAGAGCTTTAGATCAACTAAAACTAAAAACGTAATTTATACTTTTGATTGAGATTAAAATTATGAAGAGGTTTCAAACTAATGAAGTTTCCATTTGCCCAAAATCATCAATTTATTAAATCTAAAATAGAGCGAGCATTACGCTAGGAAAATAATGTCTCATGTTCAAGGGATTGGAAGTAAATAAAAAATCATCAAAAATATATATGTGCTTCACTTTGGATTTTAGTAACAATTATTCTCTTGTTGCTTTTGATTTTATATCATCCCCTCAAAATATTCATAAAATCTCATGGAATCAATCCCAAAGTCCCAACCAATGCAACAATGGTTTATGAACATATATAAGGGGCTTGGACTAATTCGTGATTATTAAATATATAAACAGACTAGGATTGAAAATTAAAACTAACCATGATCCATTACCTTTCCGTATTCCTCGTTTGTTTACCAATTTTTCGTGAGGAACATGAAATTTCCCACAGTAAATCACCCAAGTGTTTTTAGAGCAGGCACAATAGTAGTGAGACTCATCTAAGCATGCCTGGACGAAACTTGAAATGAAATTTATTAATTAACTCAGCTTTTAGTCTGGTGCGTAGTAGATGAGAGAGTAAACATAGTAGTCTATAAGGGAGAGCCCGGAAACAATTAAAAAAGTGTTTCAGGCATGAGAAGCGTAGGGTGCATAAAATGGAAAGAGGGAAACCCTAAGCATGGATGCCCAAAAGGTATTAGAGGTGTGGGCTCAGTAGAGAAGAGAGGATAGTACTTGAAGCTTGGATGCCTGGGAAAAATTGAATTATAATTTGGAAGGAGTTATAGGCTTCTTGGTATACGGGCTATTGGAGCGATAGTGGGGGCCATCACTTAAAGAATAATGCAGATAAAAGTATATTACAAGAGAGTAAGCCAAACCTTCTATGTGCGCGGATAAACATGTGATGATGTGGAGCCCGAAGCCTCGCATGCCCATAACTTTTTGAAATAAGTATTGAAGGAGTTACAGGCATCCGAGCTTCCAGGTAACGTGAACTATGCACAAGGATGGATTGAAGGTAGAGGGGCTCAAATATACATGTTATACTGGAAGGACACTTCAAAGACAACCCATTTGAGATATATTTGGGCTCACATGGAAAACAAAGAATGAATGCCTAGTGAAAGCGCAATGATAAAGACCCCTGTGCACCCACCATGTAGAATGGATAATCCTGAAGGTACTTACTCATCCTAGTATTTATAAAGGGGCACAACCAAAATATAAGACACATGATGAATCGATTCAATATAATGTTTTGATTTAGCATGGATTTAGCAAATGTAAAATCACAAAGTGCAAAGGAATAGCCATGGACATGAGTACTTTTATAACTGCTGCAAGATTCTTTGCGATTTTCCTTTGGCTTTCAGAACCTTCTTTAATTTTCCAATTAAAATTTTTGAAGTGCAAAGGCCCACAACATAAAAGCCTATAATTTCGTTTCATCTGCATCAAGAAAAGCACAATATGATCATAACTCATTTCGCACATCTATAATGAAAAGGGAGTATAAAGCAAAGCACCTATCTAGAGCATAAAGATAGAAATTATGATGAGAAAATAAATACTCCCCTACACATTTTGTGAATTGGAAAAGGCTATTTTCTTGCTTTATTCTAAAGCTAATTTAATCAAGTCTCCAAATAAATCTAATGAAGTCTTGCTAAAAGAAGTACAAATAAGAAATACAATGTTTGAAAGGGAAAGCAACGCTGAAAATGAAAACTAGCAACAAATGAGGATGAGAATGTATACGCATACCTGGAAGAATCTGATTGCAGGTTTACCTTATGTAGCTTAAATTCCCCCCATGCATTTGCATATGTTCAAAATCATCAACTTATTCAATCTAAGTTAATGAGTCATCAATTTACATCAAATTCAACATTACATAACAAAAAATGGTAGAATCAATTATTTAAAATGCATTGTGAGAACTATGGAATGCATCCTGCTAGGAAATAGAATGAATATCAAGGAAACACTTGGTCTCATTACCTGCTTATTCAAAATCTGTGATATTAAAAGGATACGAAAGAAAACAAACTAGCTAAACTAATACTACTCCCAATCTAATACGGGATATTAAATCCTAAGTGAAATCATATTTCTAGTGAAGCCATTCCCTTGATCTTACTTATGTACATATGTACATATCAAAAATTAAGAATATAATTAATCTAACAGAAATAAATTTGAATGCAATATGTACATC
Organism: Pinus taeda; assembly: GCA_000404065.3. Classification (NCBI taxonomy): domain Eukaryota; kingdom Viridiplantae; phylum Streptophyta; class Pinopsida; order Pinales; family Pinaceae; genus Pinus; species Pinus taeda. The sequence goes on along the minus strand of APFE031201209.1, from coordinate 61,665 downwards.
TATTGTTAACGAATTTACAAAAAGAAACGTATTTACTTTTTTTTTATTGAAGCAAGAGTAGGACCTTATTTTACATTAATAATGTACAAAATTTACAAAAAACCACACGGAAAAGTGGCTCAAGAGAGAGATCCCCCGAAGGATCCGAGAATGGGCCAAGGTAGAATTCTCAGCCCCAAAAAACTAGCCTATCAACACCTAAAAGCTAAACATGAATAAGCCAAAAGTTGAACCCAAGCAGTGGACGAAACAGAGAAAAAGATAAAAGGGCCCCACCAGCTCTCCAAGAAGTAAGGAGAACTGTGCCCCAAAGAAACCAGCCTACAATAAAGGGCAGACACGCAACCCACCAACAAACAAACTTATCTCCTGAAACTACATTGATGATCAGTCGGGCCCAATCCAATGGCACCAGACAAAATCGCAGAGAAAAGAAGCACAACACTTAACTGGCATTACCACCAACCTGCTCGGCCCTTCTCCACCGTTGATCTGCCAACATGGATCTGACGGTCATGGATCTTATCGCACCTACCAAGATTTTCGAACAATAGCATGCGATGGGGGTGGTATTCAAATCGGCCCCACCGCCACGTGCCACCTCCTGAATGGAATTGCTGCCAAAATGAAAAAACCGCTTTCTGCCTGCAGGGTGTGCGATCACCAGAAAACCTCTCCTGAGCTGATTTAGCCAAATATATTCGGAAAACACCCAGGAAAGCAGCTGCCGAGAGTTCCTGTCAAGACTCCCAGCCATCCCGATCTGAGGAAGGAGTAACCCTACGCCAAAAAGCTAGTCGGATAGGAAGCAAGGCCAATCGACAATCAATCATTTGCGAAGGTCGAGTCAACTTGATTCTTGGGCCAAGGCTCTGCATGAAAACTCCAACCTATCATTTTATGCCTGTTCATGTAAAATCGCCTTGAACCTACTCTGAGGCCACTCATGCCATTTTGAAGCCACTCTATTCTCTGTACTAATAACACCTTGGTTGGCCAAAAAGTATGCCAATTTGTTCACTGACATTCAAACTTGCTCAAAGCCAATTGTATGAAGGCTCTGTAGGTGGTGTTGAATCCATTGAAAGCCCTAAATCAGTCTCCAATTCTTTGAGACTTTTTTTGGCTTAGCTCCCCTGCTGATTTTCTTGACTAAATTGATAATAAGTTCAGAGTCAGCCTCCACAATCACATTTTGTCTATTTTCCTGATTCAAGAAATCCAAACATTGCTCCATAGCCATCAATTCCGCCAAGTTATTAGTAGCTTGTCCCAAATGATAGTGGAAGATGAAGAGGACACTTCCATTCTCATCCCTTAACACCCCTCCATAACCATCGGTGCCCGGGTTGCCTTTTGAAGCTCCATCTATGTTGTATTTCAGAAAACCCTTTGGAGGAGGATGCTAGAAATCATTCTCATTCTTCAAGGAGATATGATTTCTATCCTGACCCGGATGAGATATACCTTGCAGGCATAGTTCACTGAGAATTCTCAGGTCAGTATCTGAAGGAGGGTTCTTAGGGGAATTTCGTACTAGGGTACCAACCGTTTCCTTGAGTTTTTTTAAGATCAGCTCAAACATTCAATGGGGAGTCCTCTTTTCAACTTTGAAGATTCAGTTGTTCCTCTCTTTCCAAAAATTCCAGACAATGAAGCTTGGAAAGAGGGTCCAAGCAGTGGCAAGAACTTCATTGTCTGAAAAATTACTCCTCCAGTTGAACAGGGTGTTGCAGATATTATTTTTGTCCCTATCTGTCTGATGGAAAATAAAGGCAAAAGAACCCCACAGACTAGAGGATAACATACAATTGTTGAGAAGGTGCTCCATAGTTTCCTCTTGAGCTTCACAGAGCTGACATCTGGATGGTCCCAAAATACCCCTCTTCCTAATATTGTTCCAAGTTAGAATTTTCCTATGCTGAACCAGCCACATGAATAGTTTAATTTTCATCCAGCCCTGGTGTCTCCAAAGTTTAATCCAGGTTTTATCCTGAAAATGAGAGTAAAGGTCAAGCAAAATGAGCTTAGCTTCCTTGAGGTTAAAAACCCCCTCATTATTGCTGCCCCATCTCAGTTGATCGTGGCCCTCAAATTTCAGAATTTTCCTTTGATCTAACATTTCCTTTAGTGTATCTGCTTTAGCTTTCAGGGTGTTGTTATCCCTGAAATCAAAATTCCTCCAAATTCTCCATTTTCCATCGTTATTGGTTTGCTCCCAAAAGTCTTTCACCATAGAAAGTCCTTCGCTATCTGTGTCTTCCTTAAGATCCCTTAGGTCTCCATTTATTAAAATAGGTTCTTGTTGCCATGTATCCTCCCAAAACAGGCTAAGATTTCCTTCTCTGATTTCCCAGAAGTTGTTCCCTTGGACCAAAATTCGATTATCCCAGGCCTTATACCACATGTGTGAGCCCTTTCTATGTCTTGACAATCTTATTAGATCATGGTTATGTCAGGTGCTAGCATATTTCTCTTTCCAAATAGTTTCCCACTGTGCCTCTGGCTCTTTAACCCATCGCCACCATAGTTTGGCTCCTAAAACCTTGTTGAGAATCTCAGGGTCATCCAAAACTAGCCCACCAAAGTTCTTAGGTTTGCAGATCTTATCCCAAGCTACTAAGGCCCATTTCTTGAAATCTTCCCCCTTACCCCAAAGGAAGTCTCTTTGAATGGATTTGAGCTGATGTAGGACCCCTTTAGGAGCTGGGAGAACATATAGCATAAAGCTTGGGATGGCTTGAAGGATAGCTTTGGTTAGCACTAGTCTACCAGCCAAATTTAGAGATCTGAAGGTCCATTTCCTGAATTTATCTTGCAATTTTTTAATTATAGGTTCCCAATTGCTCTTGTGTAAAGGTTTGCTTGTAAGAGGAACTCCAAAATATTTCGAGGGGAGGAGTTCCCTTTGGAAGCCCAGAATTCTAGCTATATTTCTCTGAACAGCAATGTTAGTATTAAAGAAAAAAATCTTAGATTTTGAGAGATTTACCTCCAAACCTAAAGCCATGGCAAAGTCTCTCAGGATTTACTTATAGGCAAGAGCTTCTTTGACCATGGGGATACCCTGTAGCATTGTATCATCAACAAATTGTTGATGTGTCAAAGCGCGACCTTCTTCAGAAATTTGAAGACCTTTGACCGTACCTACTATCTTGACATGTCTGATCTTTCATCCCAGCCCTTCCATCATGAGTATAAAAAGAAAGAGAGAGAGCGGATCTCCCTGCTTTAAGCCTCTTGAAGGAGTGAAAGTCTCCGAGGGTGATCCATTAACCAGGATTGAAAAACTAGGTGAAGTAATAAGGGCCATAACCCATCTGATCCAGTTATGATCAAACCCAAAAGAAGTGAGAACATTTTTTATGTATGTCCATTTTAGCTTATCATAGGCTTTGGCTATGTCCAGTTGCATGATCATACTAGCTTTCTTATTGTTTGTCAACGAGTGAACCACCTCATGAGCTTGAATGATGTTGTCAAGGATTTGTTTGCCTTCCACATTTCTTGATTGTTCCGCTGACACCAAGGTAGGAAGAAGGGGTTTGAGTCTATTGGCCACCACTTTGGAAATAATTTTATAGACTACATTACACAAGGCAATGGGTCTGAACCTATCAGGAGTTAGGGCCACATCCTGTTTAGATATCAGGGAGATAAAGGTGGTGTTAAGTGCCTTCAATATAGTTTTATCCCTTCTAGAGTCTTCCACCACGTTCATAATGTCCTGTTTTACTATATTCCAGCAGGCTTTGAAGAAGTCTGCATTGAACCCATCCGAATCTGATGCCTTACCATTTTGCATCTCTTTTAGGACCTCACTGACCTCCTCTTCTGACATTGTCCTGTTGAGGTTGAAATTGTCTTCTTTGGAAACCATCTTAGGTATATATCTAGAAATATCTCTGATAGATTGATCTCTGTTAGCACAAGTTTCCTGAGCTATTCCCCAAAAGTGTTGAACCAGCTCTGCTTCTATTTCTTCATGCATGTTGAGCATGTTACCTTTGTTGTCCTTGATAGACGAAATCATGTTGTGAGCTCTATTCACCATAGTGGATCTGTGGAAGAATCTGGTGTTGCGATCTCCTTCTTTTAGCCATTGCACTCTGGATTTCTGCCTCCAAAAAATCTCCTCTTGTTTACATAAGTTCTCCCAGTCTTGATGATATTTGGCTGTCAGATCAATTTGCCCCTTATCAAAACCCTCTATAATCAGGGTTTGGTTGAGTTTCTACATTTTTCCTTCCACAATTTTTTTTGCTTGAAAAATGTTGCCATGTTCCTTTTTATTCCACTCCTTGAACCGGAGTTTGATGTGTTTGAGTCTTTTTTGAAGAAGGAACATTCTTGTGTCTTGAATTTCCAAATCCTTTGTCCACTAGATAGCTATGTTGTTGTGGAAGTCTGGCTGGGAGAGCCAGATATTCTCAAATCTAAAAGGTCTATTTTTAGGTTTGCCAATGCCCTGAATATCCAGTTGTACCGGCCAGTGATCTGAGCCTCCAAAGGGAAGAACACTCGCAACTATGTCCTTGTCCTTGATCATAAGATCTTCTAAAATTATAAATCTATCCAATTTGGAGGCCACTTGAGACTCTCCTCCTCTTTTTTTGTTCCAAGTAAAAGTACCATTGTTCATAACGATATCCACGAGCTTCATACTATCTATGAAGATTTGAAAAGCACAAGAATCTTTGTTTAGAATTCTGGTTCCTCCTTTTTTCTTCGATAGCATTTTTATCATGTTGAAATCACCCCCTAAGATCCAGGGCATTTTTGCATGACGTTCCCTGAGCTTCTGCAGTGGATCAAGAAACAAGAGTTTACCCTCCATCCTTTAGGGGCCATACACATTCATGACTAGGTACATTTCCTTATCTCCCACTGACTGAATGACCACTGAAAAATAATCTCTAGATGCTTCGGCATCTATCATGTCAATCTTTTGGGGTTTCCAAAGTAGGAGAGTTCCTCCTACTATATTCTCTGCTTTGACTTCCAGAAACTCAAATCTGTCAAGCCATTTACTGTGAATCTCTTTTACTTTTTGAATGGAACATTTAGTTTCCTGAATGAAGATCACATCCGAGGCTGCTTGTTTCATTTTGTTACTTAATAACCTTTGTTTTCTTTTACTACCTAGACCTCTTATGTTCCAAGAAGTGAACTTCATTAACAAATATTTATAAAGGAGTAACTGGATAGGTCTTTCATCTTACCTAAATCTATCATTAGTTTCCCACATTCCATCAACAGTTCATTCTGTTTTTTCCAGCCTCTTTTCTTTCCTGGGATTCTTGGTGCTAATCCTGGTGTGGCTTTCATAGTTTTCACTCCTTCATTACCCTGTTTTTCATTTTTTCTTAGCTTTTCGGATCCTTTGTTCTGAATTTTCCTTATGAACAGCTATTGTACTCTGTGGAACTCCTCTTGAGGTAACGAATCCACTCCCTCTTTGGTTCCTTGTTTCAAGAAGCCTTCTAGATCTAAATCCTCTTCCTCCAAAATTTCTTGTAGTTCCTGATCCTCCATCTCCATATCACTCTAGATCATTTCCTGGTCCATTTCCAGTTCTGCGTCACTCATCCTGTCTTCTTTCTGTTTAATTCTGTTTTGTGCTTTCTCCACGTAGTCTTCTTTCTCTTCCTCCACTGGACTGCCTCCCTGGACTTGATCTGCTTGTATCGTCACTTCTTCCTCTACTAGGGCTTGAAACCTATTTTGACTAGCCTGATGCTTGTCTGTCTGAGGTAGTTTTTGTCCCCGTTTGCTCCCTTTTCCTTTCTGGACCACCTTGTGAAAGCTTTATGAATATTTCATGGTGTTAGTTTACTTATGTTTTCTATTTTACTGAGAGGGCAATCTCTAAATAGATGACCATGCTCATGGCATTTACGACATCTGAAGGGGATGTGTTCATAATCCACTGTTTGCACCCATTCTTCATCCAACACTTCCAATATTACCTCATTCGGTAGAGCTCCAGAGAGGTCCATCTCCACACATATCCTTGCAAAGGAAGTGTATTTTCCTTTTCTAGTGGCCTCAGAGGCTTTGAAAAAACATCCTAGCTTATTTCCTATGGCAGATAAGGATTCCTGCTACCAATAATCCAAAGGTAAAGAGTAGAGACTTACCCAGACCAAAACCGAGGTGAAAGTTTCGTGTTTTGGGACAAAATTCATCACCCATGGTCGCATATATAGGCCTGCAGCTGCGTAAAATTAAGGCCCTCCTTCAAACACTCTGTCCTTGTCTTCAATATTTGAAAAAACTACAGTAAAGAATCTTTTGATCCCAAGTGAAGTTCTATGCTACCTTTTGGTTTCCAGTTGTATTTCATCCACGTTTGTAAATCTTTTTCAGTGGGCCATAAGCCCATGAATTTACAAATTATTGCATACGTCTGCATGTGGTCCCTATATGCCCACAGTGCATGGTCATTCAACACTACTCTGGGCGCGATAGAGGTTTTGGGCTTGCATGGTCCCTTTGGTGCTTTGCCTTTTATATTTTGTTCCTTGTCTTCTTCCTTGTTATCTTTAGTGTTGTTTCTTTCCTTGGTTTTAGAGCCGTTCTGCTCCTCTTCCTTATTTTTTTGCCTTACATCATCAGAAGGATCTCTATCCTCCTCAACTGGTTTTTGCCTATGCCAGCCACTACCTGCTTAAAGGAGGGAGTGGAGCCCCCTCCCTTGCATCCCTCCATGTAGAACTAGCACTGAAGTTCACAACCCTAGCTCACCGGTTCACGCACTCCCACACCAACTATCTCAACCCCTCTATTCCTCTCAAAAAGAAACGTATTTACAATTACCCTCTCTTGAATATTTTCCTCCAACCAAATTGAGCCTATTGGGTCATAAAAATATAGATGAATATTTAATAGAGAATGGAATAGATCAAATGAAAGAGGGGACAAGCGATAATTAGTGTTATGTACAGGAGAAAAATTGTTAGCAATTAGCTCATTAACTGAGTCATCAAAATGACCTTTAAATGGATGCCTAAGAAGATTATTGGACAAATCATGTGGTTGGAAAATTGATGAATATGCACTACTAAGTGTTTGAAAAATCAAGCGATGATCAATTATATTTCAAATTTTACGCACTTTTATTAGTTCACTTGATAAGTATTTAATGTTAAATTTTTCATGATGCTAACCATTGCTATTTACACTATGGTTAGAGGAAAATCGAGATTCATTTATAAAAAATTCCTTTCCACAACGGGGCTGAGATTAGTCATATTCATAAATAGGAATGGAAAATTTATTACGATTTGATGAAGCTTCAATATGAAACTCCTCAATAATAATATCGTTAAATGGAGATTCTACATTTTGATGCATACATGAGCTATCAAGTGTGTGAGGAATCAATACTGATTAAGATGATTCACACTCTAAATAACTCTTATAAGTGACTTGACTAACATTCCTTTCCTTCTTTAAGAATAAAGTAGATCCATCAAAATGATCAAATTCAACATTAAAAGAATTCTCAAAACCATGAAAATTGTAATATATTGATAACTCATTACCTGCATTAAATTTTAGAAAAAATTGATTCTAATAAGGTATGAAGTAATTCCTTCATCTTCTTTAGAATCATGTGTCAAAAGGAATCAATAAATATTTAGTAAAATAAATGTGTTCATCAAACAAATTTGGGTAAAGAGAGTAATGACTATTTGAGGAGATGAACCTAAAAAGTTCCCCATCTGAAGAGATTACGTTTTCATCTGAACAAATTTCAGATTCATGTTTATGCAAAATGTTTTCATTTTCCTAAGAGTGAGTTTTAAATTGAATTTTATTAATAGCATGAGATAAATTAGAGATATATTTTGTACAATGCAAATCATTATAATTTGCATTTAAAATTATTGCTTGCTTATTTTCTTGATTAATACAAATATTAGATTCATTGGAATCATAAATAGTTTATTGATCAGTATAGTTTGAAGAATTATTAAAATCAACAACATGTGCATTAAATGTTTCTACTTATTTAGACATTCCATTTATAGTGGATGGAACTTGAAAAACTAATCATTTTTCCTCACAAATGTTTGGAAAAGAAGAAAGGGAAAGTGCTTCTTGTAAGCATTCCATAAACTCCTCATTTGAAGGTCTATCCTTAGACTTGAATTTTAAACATACAAATTTAAATCTAAGGATAAAATCAACTAAATCCTCATTTTATAACTTTCTCAAATTCTCAATTTCAATGCATATCTAGTCATAGTTACAATCCTCAAACGTATGAAGGAAACTAGTTACACACTCATCCAAATTGTGGATCAAGGAAACTAGTAGCAATTTGCACCATTGTTTGGCAAGGCTTGTAAAAGTCAAAGTGAAAATCCTACATAGAACAAGTTCATCAAGATCAATACCAGAATGAGAAAAATTAAAAAAATTAAAAAAAACTAGAGAACATGTTCAAATGCAAAAGTATTACCTTCACTTTCAAATTTTGCCTTCGTCAAGCATCTTGTGATTTCCATTGGAGTGTTCCAATTTGAGGGTTTAGAGATACATATCTAAACAAAAATCTTAATAGTAGAAGCTTATAAAAAAATATAGACTTTATAACAAAAGACTCACAAAATAAAATTGTCAAAGGGATCCCTCCTTCTAGTGAAAAAAATTTTGATGGCTTGTTGATGGTGTTGAACCCACAAACATTTAGGGGATCTCCCCAGTATGAAGTCCCAACTAGACCTTATAGTGTTCGGCATAGGATTCCCATCCGGTATGATGGCACAATTTCCATTATCTTAGAGATTTGCCTTAGCTCTTGTTGTTCATCACGTGAGAGTGTTATGCTTGTAACTTCAAGAAAGTGAGGGGAGTATGCCTGGTGAGTGCGTAATATAAATTTGTGTCCAAGTTCTCTTACATTAAGGGAGTGCGTAAAAGTGAGCCTCTAGATGAGAGGTAGTAGTAACACCCAAGGAGAGACACACACAAAAACAACAAGGGTCTATTCATCATCCATCAGAATAGTCCACAGTAGATGCAGAAGTCGTTAAAACCAAAGTGTAAGGGAAAACACGTACACCATCCAACGGAGTAGTCCACATGAAGGAGACAACAATGATAAAAAATACAAAACATCTTCAACAATGTAAGTACTAAAATAATCTAAGTAGTTCAATTATCTTAGTACAGGTTAAGAAAACATGTATCACAAACGTTTAAATAATAGTCTTACAAATGGATACAAAACATGTGTGAAAATGTGATGGCATGAGACAGCCTTCTGAATTAATAAAAAATTCCAAGATACATATGTACACTATACATCACTAGCCCCAGTAGCGGGACATTGGAGCCACTCCTCGCTCCTCAAAGAAAAGACTACAGACTCTCAAGGTTATGTGGGAGGAGCCAAGGTGGAAAATCTTTTTCTCATACAATTGGGGGGTATATATAGCCAAGGGTGATACTTGACCATTGTGACTCTTGGACTTACCTCATGATTGTTCAACTTCCTATGACTTTTCAACTAACATGACACTTCAACTTCATGTCTGTCTCTTGGGATTTCATATTACATTACATTTGATTACAACAATTATGGCGCATATTAGTGATGCAGCAAAGACAACTCATGACACGATTCAACATGACACTACTGACATGTACGGGTTTACTGTGGTGTCCATGTCGAGTTGCTATGTTGTTGAGTTATTGATGTGCTCTTGATGTGTTGTGTCTTCACCTCCGCATGGCCAAGTGTTGCGAGGTCTTCGATGGTTTAGAAACATGTATCCCTTTTGCTTGTTGATCCATGTTCTTAGTACCTTTGTTTAGCTTCAATCAATTCTTCTCTCATGCACTCCTTCTTCATCCTGTTCGGTGTCACACCATGTTCCATCAATGTACATGTTCCTACAATTCACTATGATGGGAAAACATCAAATCCAAAAATCTCATAGTCTAGCACGATGCATTGTTTTCAGTTTCGAGTCCAGGTGACCGGGAGGGAGTACAAGACACTAAAACTGTGCAGAGCACAACTTTGGATGAGATGAGAGGCTCTCGAGTACTATCAGGAAAAACCGCACAGATGTCATTTGGAGGACAAATTGCTCAATCAGGGACAGCATTGACAACTGCAAGGTGGAACCAAACTGGACAGAACTGCACAATTCCTGGAAGGAAGACAAGTCAGGGTGTTCAGGGGAATTGTTGGAGAGTTCTGCACATTTTTCAAGGTGAGGACTGGGCAGGTCAATTGAGGTCTGGCTGAGAATCTGGGTAGATTCTCTTAGGGACATAGAGCTAAGGCACAAGGGACACTGGCAAGAAATTCAGCGCAATTTTCCAGAGCAAGACATGTCAGGCTAAAAGGAGTTGTTGGCCATAACTGCGCATTTTTTAGAGACAATGTAGGATAGGCATTTGTTGCACGGTTTCCAGAAACAGTGCACAGCGGGGCAACAGCAGGTGTACCAGCCACATCTGCGGAATTTTCAAGGAAAGTGCAAAGCAATCCATCAAAAGGCCTAACTTAGCATGACTATGCAATTTTTGCAGGCAATGCAGGGCAGGCAATTGCATTTGTATATGAAATTCTAGAGAGGAGTGCAGCCCCGGGTCACAGTACAGTGCAGGTTTCTACTTAGATATAGGGAGGCTTGATAACTAATGTTGTGGGAAGCACGGAGTTTATTGGTCTTGGAGACAACTTCTGCAGAATTATGGGAGACAATCAGCTTGCTCACTTTTAGGCTTGTGTAGTGCAACTGCCCTAGAGGACAACCTCAAGCACTGCATAATTCTGGGCAGCAGAGTGAGGTCACTGAGAGCTGAGACTACGTAGTGTAGCTCAGCAAGTGTTCGGTTAAAATGGTTTTGCCCAGTTGACATATTTTCAGTAAAAATGGCTAAGTGTGAGAACAATAGAACTTGTGTAGACATGACATTGTGATCAAACACTTAGCATGACTCGATGATAGGACACCACAAAGCAACAAGACAAACATGTGCTCAGTGAGACTGTCTTAAGACTGAGGGTGACAAGTGCGACACTTGAGATAGACCTTCGATTGACCGTGATGACACTTGTGCGACAATGCTTAAAATTTTGTATGTGAGTATGACCGATGTTCATAGAGTGAAGACAACTCATTCACATAAATATCAACCTTCAAAATTACCAGAATAAGGCTGCAAGCATGATAAAGCAATCAACATGCCAAAATATGACCGTTGGTTAGACAAGAAAAGGGTGTAAAAGACTCTACAAGAGCTCATGGAATGCACCTGATTGTTCATGGCCATCAATCAAAAAACCAAGGAAGGCTCTGAAATTTGGATGTAGACCAAAATTTTAGAGGGTGTTCTAGCCGCTACAACACTTGGCAACACACTGGTTGAATACCAACTTTTTTGTTTCGTTTCATTTTCAGTACAGGGCCTTGATCTTTTAGGGAGTATTGATTCGTTGTGAAGGTTTCTTCTCCTTCCCCACTTACCCCATGGATAGACATGGTTCATATTGTACCAACTTAGTCAAACATAGAAAAATAATTTAGCCAAATCACAGTGTTTCAAAATCAGGAAGGGTAGTTTGGATTGCAAGTTTAAGATTTTCAGATTATAAGTTTTCATCTTTGGTGTTTCTCCATTGCCAAAAGGCTTGGACCATACCTCATTGGAGTCACCCAAGAACACAAGCATTGCTCCACTACAAATGAGCCTAGTCAGTACCCGATGGAGTTGCCTGCTTCACCTCTCTACGCAGGAAGCCTTTCTCTTCTGTCCCCTTTGTATTTTTTATTTAAAGAAGACTTTGCATAGGCACTTATTTATTTTTGGGGCGGAAGAGGGATCCCAACTTATTGAGAGTAGGAGAGGTTGTTCCTTCAGAGAAGCATGTAAGACCTCTGATTTAGGTTTGCTCATTTAGATTTCCCCTTCTTTGGTTCTACTAATTGGATAAAATTGAACATAAAGGGCAGAAAAATGAGTACAGGCATTCGTTTTCCCAATTTGGACAGAGGTTCATGGTTTGACCAGAGCTTCCCTTACATATGGATCATATTTTCCGTTGAGACTTCATTGGCCAGAAGTTACAACCAAGCACAAAGAAGATGGACACAATATTGGCCAAGCATTGTAGTGTCACAAGGCTCCTTGAACTTTAGCCACACACTGATTCAAAAGTCAGAACACAGTGCAGGAAAAAACTTATTTACAAAATGAAATGGCAAGATAATCAAAACAAAGAAAAGCAAAATGAAGAAAAAATAGAAAAGCAAAACAACATAACAACAATAAACATGTACATAGGGCGAGGCACGGAACTAGATCATTGAAAATAACATTTTAAATCTTGACCATTGACAGGAAGGTTTTCAATCCTCTTGTCAAGTGATTGTAGACAATATGTGTGTTGACAAAAATTTTTGTGAACCATGAAAGGATGAATCCATAGGGACTAGAACTTCATGTGTTTTCCTTTGTCTTCGTGGGGTTTATGCCACTTCAATACTCAATTACCCACAACAAAGCAAGTTTTCCCCACGGAATTTCTATTGAACCATCTCTTGATATGGTTATAGTGAAGTGAAATTTTTTCTTTTGCTTTCATCTATTCTTCCTGTAACTTATGTAATGTGTGCATCCTACGCTGAACCAATAGACACAGCTTCCTTGGGATTCTTGGGATAACTAGAGAGCAAGAAAGTAGATATTTGGCGGGAGGATGGCTTCTTTTCTATATACTAGGAAGTATGCAGATGTGTTCAGAGAGAGTTTGGGTGTAATTCGGTTAGCCCAAAGAGCATTCACCAGAGTGGAATTCTAGTTTCGTTGTTCAGAGTAAATGGCCTCTTTTATGAAGCGAATGAGTTTTTTGTTTGTGGATTTGGGAAGACCATTTCCTTGTGGGTAGTAATTATCTGAATGCTTAAGCACAATAGCATATTGTAATGCAGAATCATAAAGTTTCAACGAAGAGAAGGAAGTTACATTGTCAAAAAAAAGTGATACAGGAATGCCAAACCTTGAAATGATGTTTTGTTGAAGGAAGTTGATGAATTCCTAGTCATTCACTTGTTTGAGTGGAACTCCTTCTCTCCAACGCGTGAAGTAATCTGTAGCAGTCAGGATGCAGTGGTGCTTCTTTGATGAATGTGGGAAAATATCCCCAATGATGTCTAAGCCCCACCCTTGGAATGGTTCGTCCACTGCAACAGGCTGCAGCGGGGCTGTTGACCTTCACGTTTTGTCGGTGCATCGTTGACAAACCAGGCACTTGTGGTCATAAGCGTGTGCATCTTTAAAAAATATGGGCTAGTAGAAACTAACACTCATGAATTTATGCACTATTTTGTTACCCACGAAGTGACCTTTGGCTGGCCCATCATGTAGACCACGTAACACTCTCTCTGAATCTTATGCTTCCAGACACCTGAGAAAATTTCCATTGTGGTGCTTTCTGTAAAGCAACCTGTGCACCAACCGGTAGGATAATGCTTTGAGTCAGAGAATCCTCTTTTGTTGCATATAGAAGTGATATGGCATGGTCTCGTGCTCAAGATACTGGCGCACTTCTTCATACCAAGAGTTATCGTGTGAAGTGGGTGGTGCTCGCTCTACATTGTAAATGTCAATTTCTTGCTCCCAACCGATGAGCTCTTCTTCCTCTTGTGTGTGCATTTCTTTCACTGCAAGTCTATAGAGACCAAGACCCTTGACAATGTGAACTGTCTTGATATTGAGATTATACTATTGTAGTCTTGTCATCCAGTTCGCTTGTCTTTCACCTAGCTCTTGTTGAATAAGTAGTGATCTGACTGTTGGGTGCAGCACAAAGACTATGCAATGATTTTTCAGCAAGTAGGGTCTGAAATTTTTCACTGCCTTGTATACATCATATGCTTGGTTATCCACAGAGGGATAGTTGATCTCGAGTCCCTACAATATTTCTTTCATGAAGGAGGTGGGATGTTCGTTGTTGAGCTTATCCTTCTGAGTGAGCACTGCAATGAGTGAAGTGTTGGAAGCAAATGTCTAAAGAAAGAAATATTTGTTGAAATATGGGCTATACAATGCAGGTGCTTTTGCTATTTCCTGCTTGATACGGGCGAACGCGTCTTTTTCTTTCTTCCCCCAATTCTAAACTACATCCTTCTTTATCATCTCTTATATAGGTTTGACAATCTACGCATAATCTGAGATGAACTTTCGGAGGAAGTTGATCTTTCCCAAGAAGGAATGCATGGCTTTCTTGTTCCGAGGATGAGGAATCTATGTGATGGTCAGGACTCAGTCCAGATATATCTTGATCCCACTCTTGGGAATGATGTGCCCAAGGAGGCTCCCCTCAGACACTGCAAAGAAACTCTTCTTGGGATTCAAGGATATCGCATACTTGCGACATCACTCAAATATCCTCTTGAGATGACGCAGGTGTTCTGACCATTTTCTGGAAAAAAAATTGTTACGTCATCAAGGTAGACCACAACGCTCTGTCTGATAAGACCATGGAATACGATGTCCATAGCGTGCTTAAATGTTGTGTCTACATTTACTAGCCCAAATGGCATTCTTTGATAAGTGAACATACCCCACTTGGTACATAATTTAGTTTTTGGTCCGTTAGGTTCTGCTACTAGAACCTTGTTATATCTCGAAAAACCATCTAGCAGAGAAAACATTTCTGCTCCAGATATTGTTGCAATATGTGTTCCATTAATGGCATAGGGTAATTATCTTTTTCCGATGGATGATTCAGATTTCAAAAATCAACGCATAGGCAGAGCTTCCCAGACTTGTTTTTGACAGGAACTAATTTTGAAACCCATGTAGAATGACGAACTTTATAAATGATACGAGCATCCAATAGCTTAGTCAATTCTTTTTAAATGAGGGGCTCCAGTGATGGATGTACTTTCCTTAACTTTTGATGGAATGGTTTGGCCCCTTCCTTGATTGGAATGATGTCTTATATTATTCATGTGTCAAATGTTTTCAAGTCATCATATGTACATGTGAATACATCACGGTATTATCTGAACAGGAAGACAAAGGCTTGTTGCTCTTTCGGTGTTCAACACGTACCGAGACTCACGAACTTCGTATCTCTATCTATTCCCAGATTAATCTTTCTATGCATCAGTGTGGAATTATGGTTTTTTTTGTTCTTGGGTCCCTTGAAGCATTTCTACAAGTCATATAGCTTCTCGAGTGAAACCACACCCTTAAAGATAAGGTTTCCTTTAATATCATCAGCTATGTTTTGCAGAGACTTCTCATGCACATATTCATCTATCAATGCATCCTTGAAGATGTCAGCGTTGGCCATGAAGTGAAATATATGTTCATCATCATCAAAAACATGTAAATTACTGATGTTGTCGGGGATAGATGGCTTATACAAAATTTCAACAGAAAATCTATCCCTAAGTGGTGTCATCCTAGCAGTTGCATTTGCCAGAGAATCTGTAGCTGCATTATGCATTCTTGATATAGAGATGATATTGAAATATTGGAAATTAGAGATAGTCTACCATACCTCTTGTTGGTAACTCTTAAGACGAGGTGAAACACAGTGTATGTTGTTACGTACCTGACGTACCACAATCTCTGAATCACGTACCACTATCAGCACAACAACGTTGAGGCTGATGGATTTCTTTAAACCCAAAATGAGTGCTTCATATTCAGCGGTATTGTTCGTGCACTCGAACTCCAAATGTCTTGAGACTAAATGTTTTCTTTGCCTAGGGTCTATCAAAACACACTCGGCTCGAGATCCATATTGTGTTTTGGATCCATCGAAGTACAAGGTCCACAATTCATCTGTACAAGGACTACTTGTCCCGCTAGTACTGCTAACACTACTACTACTACTGTCACAATGTATTGTACAGGTTTCATTCCCATTAGTTGGGTAAGGAAGGAGACCCAACTATGTATTTGGTGGGGTGGGGCTCATCTATGAAAGATAACACCCCATCTATGTTTCCATAAAGCAATTGTTGAATAGAATTTGTGTGAAATCCAATGGTTCATTTTGACAATCCAAGGGAGTAATGTTATGTTTCATATATCTCTCTAACAACACCCATATCTGGTTGTTTTTTCCCATGTATAGAAGCCATAAGTGTAACTAGTCTGTGGAAAAATATCCTTGTAGCTTGTTGGACCAGTCTCTGTTGAGAAATAAGCCATATGCATCTGGGATGTCCACAATCACAATGTTAATGCACTGATGAACTCGTCCTTCGGATGATAACTAGATGATCACATCCTAGAGTTCACCAATGGTTGGTACACATGTTTGGTCAAGTTGGATGATCTCTGCAGTTGTACTACTCCATTACGCATTGATCTGTTTAGCGATGGAGAGTGGCATGACATTGTCTGATGCGCAAGAATCAACCAAACAGTTGTGGACATTGAAGTTGAATATTTCAAATGATAACAAAAATGGGGGGTAGAGTGAGTTCACTTCTTCCATGCAAAGCGTGTTGAGCATAGATATGAGTGATCCAAGAGACTTGCTTGGTCCCTTACTAGAAGAAGAAACATTGTCCGTGGAGGTTTGCCCCAGTGTGTGCAAAAGAATATCCCACTGACTCGTGAGCTTGGTTAACTCATAAAGAGAGATGTTCACAAGCGCCTTTTTCATATCTTCAAAAATTTTGTAATCCATAGCGGGAAGACTCATCGAGTTATCTGGGGATAAACTTGTGTTAGTACTGTCTAGTGGAGTGTTTGGGATTTTTCTGCTCATGGACATATCTTTCATTGTGGTTGTCTTCCCGGACTTGCTTTGTGTTTTCGCTATTGAGGAGGCCAATGGATCAACTATTTTGAGCAGTGGTCTAAATTTTTCTTTCAGTATCTCAAACACAGTGGGAGCCCCTTGACTTCTCAATTTGTATCGATTGTTTTGCTTTGGGGGCTCCTTCTCGGTGGTTGTTTTCTTCTATAAAACATTAAGACATTAATACATGTTAATTACATGCCCAAAACTTGGAGCTTCATTAGATGCAGCATCCTCTTCTTCATCTTCATCCTTCGGCCAAACCTGCTCACTGGCTTTAAAATGATCAGCCAACCTTGAAGCCATAGTGCTCATAACTCAGTTCCATTCTGGACAAGACTTCTCTGAATTTCGGTCTTCATGGATTGCATAGTAGTGATCCTTCGTAATTTGGTCCATTTGGAACACAACATTGGAGCTTTGAGCAAATTTAGTTAGGTGGCTACTATCGCTACATGATGTCACATTCTTCCTCAGGACAAATCTGGGAGGTCTGCTGCTCACAGTTGTCTCATTCTTTTGTTGCTTAAGTTCATATACTTCGGTTGTCAAGGACTTGAGAAGAAAAGTAAGGTTCTCAATTTCACTTGCTTCCTTTTCCTTTACCTTACTCACAGTGGTATGAGACCTCCAGCCTGTGTCTTTGGAGTCCTTAGTTGGTTCATCATCTATAATGACTCTGATAACATGCAGGTCTTTCTCCACATCAATTTCTTCTTGGAAATTTTCTAAAAGTGTTGGTTTCACAGCTCGCTTGATGAACTACGCAATGTTGGTTGGAAGTGCATACGTGTAGTAGTCAACTGTGATGGAGTAATGAGGTTTAGTGTCTACAGTGAACTTTTTCAAGATATGATTAAACATCTCGTTAAAATATTTCACTTTTTCTTTCTACTCCATCTTGAGACTACCCAACTATTTTAACAACATGACGGGGGTTTTGTCGTCAACAAACTTCTCAAGGAAAATTCTCTTGAACATCCCCCAGTTTTGAATGGAGTTGATAGGAAGGCTATGGTACCATATAGTTTCTTTTCCATCCAAGGTACATGGAAATCATCTACATGAAACATCATCATAACATACCTCGATTTTCTGCAGATGTAGGTAGATCGTGTCCAGATGGCCTTCTGCCTTCACTATTTTATCAGGGTCATACTTTGTTAACAGCTTCTTGTGTGTCTTGGCATCTTGTGCAAGACACACAGGACTACTAATGGGCCCTGTGTCATTCGTTCCAGATTTTGATCAGCTATATTGTCCTCTTCTTTGTCCTCCTCCTCTTCTTTTGAATATGACAGTTCAACCTTTGAATCTATTGGTTCATCTCTGCATCCACTTCCTTTGTTGCCTTCCTCTCCACTACCTTCTCTTCCACTGCCTCCACTGGAACCTGAGCCCAAGATTAAGTTGTTAACTTTTTCTCCTTCTAGGAAAACAGGAGGTTCCTCTTCATTCTCAACAAATTCTGCCAACTCTTCAAGAGTGGCAAGGATTACTTCTTCAATAGACAAGACTACCACTCATGTGGGTGTAGTATTTTCTTCCTCTTCAAAGAGGGAAGACTGTGTACTCCTGGAATTATTCTAACAAATTTAGGAAACTGACGGGTGTTGGGACAGATAGCACGGATGTGATGATATGATATTTCTTGTTTAGGTATGGGAGGTGAGGAGTAACCAACTTTAGAGTTGTGCATGGGAAAGAGGGATTTCATGTTACTGTGTTGACCAAATTATAGATAAGTGGGGTTGAAAGGACATTCAGCCATAAACTACTAGCGGCCCTCCTTGTAGCACCAAAAATGTTGACGGTGCTAGACCCGCCAACATTCAAGGGATCTCCCTGGTATGAAGTCCCAACAAGACCTCAAATTGTTTGGTGTAGGAGCCCCATCTAGTACAATGGCCTAGTTGTCATAATCCCAGAGATTTTCCTTAGCTCTTGTTGTTCATCACATGAGAGTTTTATGCTTGTAACTTCAAGAAAGTGAGGTGAGTATGTCTAGTGAGTGGGTAATGTAAATTCATGTCTCAATTATCTTACTCTAAGGGAGAGGGTAAAAGTGAGCCTCTAGATGACAGGTAGAAGTACCACCCAGGGAGAGACACATGTGAAAACAACAAGGGCTTTTCCAGCATCCAATAGAATATTACACAGCAGATGTGGTAGTCATTAAAACCAAAGTGTAAGGGAAAACACAAACATCGTCCCTCGGAGTAGTCCACACGGGGGTGACAGTCATTATAACCAAGAAAATAAGAATGGTTTGTCTAATGTCCGGTAGAGTAGTCCACATGAATGAGACAACTGTGATAAAAAATAGAACACGTCTTCAATAATGTAAGTACTAAAATAACCAAAGTAATTAAACTATCTTAGTATAGATTAAGAAAACATGTATTACAGTTGTTTAAAGAATAGTCTTACAAATGGATACAAAACATGCGTGAAAACGTGTTGGCCTGAGAGAGGCTCCTGAATTAAGCAAAAGTTCCAAGACACATCTGTACACTATACATCACTAGCCCCAGTAGTGGGACATTGGAGCCCCTCCTCGCTCCTGAAAGAACATACGATAGACTCTCAAGGCTATGTGGGAGGAGCCAAGGTGAAAAGTATTTTTCTCATACAATGAGGGGGTATATATAGCCAAGGGTGATGCTTGACCCTTGTGACTCTTACGCTTCCCTCATGACCATTCAACCTCCTATGACTTTTCAATTGATGTGACTCTTCAACTTCATATGTGCATCTCTTGGACTTTCACATTACATTACATTTTATTACAACAAATATGGCCCATAATAGTGATGTGGTTGAGACAACTCATGACACAACTCGACATGACATTGTTGACCTATACTGGTTGACTGTGGTGCCCATGTCGATTTGTTATGTTGTTGAGTGATGGATGTTCTCTCAGTGTGTTGTATCTTCACCTCTGTATGGCAAAGTGTTGCAGGGTCTTCGATGGTATTGGTCTTTACTTGATGGTTCATAAACATGTATCCCTTTTGCTTGCTACTCCATTTTCTTGGTACCTTCGTTCAGCTGTGAGAAAGTCTTCTAGCATGCGCTCCTTCTTCATCTCGTTCACCATCACACCATGTTCCATCAATGTACCTATTCCTGCAATTCAATCATGACAGGATGACATCAAATCCAAAACTCTCCTAGTCTAGCATGATGCATTGTTTTCAGTTTTGGGTCCAGGTGACCGAGAGGGAGGATAAGACATTGAATCTATGCAGAGAATAGCTCAGGCTAGGATGAGAGGCTCCAGAGTATTGTCGCGAAAAATTGCACATAGTTCACTGGGAGGAAAATTGCACAATAAGGGACAATATTGACAGCTACAAGGTGGAACCCAGCTGGACAAAACTATGCAATTCCTAGGAGGAAGACAAGGTAGGATGTTTGCGGGAGCTATTGGATAGTTATACACATTTTCAAGGTGAGGACTACGTAGGTCACTTGGGGTCTGACTAAGAATATATGCAAATTCTCTGAGGGAGACATAGCTGAGTAGCAAGGGACACGAGCAAGAAAATTCTGCGCAATTTTCTAAAGTAGGGCATGTCAGGCTGCAAAGAGCTGCTAGTCATAACTATGCATTTCTAAGAGACAACGTAAGACAGGTAGTTGCTACACAGTTTCTAGAAATAGTGCAGAGCAGCAGCAGCAACAAGTGTACCAACCACATCTACACAATTTTCAGGGACAGTGTAGAGCAAGCCAGTAGGAAGCCTAACTCAGCATGACTGTGCAATTTCTCCAGGCAACTGGAAATGTCTACACAATTTTGGAGAGGAGTGTAGCCTCGGGTCACAGTGCAGTTCAGGTTTCTAGTTAACTAAAGGGAGGCTTGATAATTGATATTGCGAGAAGTACGGAGTGGATCGGGCTTGGAAAAAACTTATGCGCGATTCTAGAAGATAGTCAATGTGCTCACTTCCAGGCTTGCACAGTGCAGCCATCCCAAAGGACAGCCTCAAGCATTGCGTAATTCTGGGCAGCACAGTGGAGTCACTGAGAGCTAAGACTGCGTAGTGCAGCTCAGTTGGGGTCTGGATGAAGGGGTTTTGTTCAGTTGACATATTTTCAAAAAAAAATGGCTAAGTGTGACAGCAAGTGAACTTGTGTAGACGTGACATTGTGATCAGATAGTTAGCATGACTTGGCGTAGGACACCACAAACCAATAAGACAAGCATGCGCTCAATGAGATTGTCTTAAGGTTGAGGGTGAGAAGTGTGACACTTGAGATAGACCTTCGACCGACTGTGATGACACTTGTGCAATAGTTCTTACAACTTTTTATGTGAGTACAACCAGTATTCACAGAGGGAAGACAACTCATGCACACAAACATCAACCATCAAAATTGCCAAAACAAGGCCGCAAGAATGAAAAATCAATCAACATGCCAAAAGATGATCGTTGGTCAGAAAAGAAAATGGTGTAAAAGACTCTACAAGAGCTCATGCAATGAGCTCGGGTGTTTGCAATCATCAATGGAAAAACTAAGACTCTAAAATTTGGATGCAAGCCAAAATTTTTGAGGGTGTTGCATCTGCTACAACATGGCCAAAAACGACGTCATCAACATTTGGGAAGGCCATCCAGTCAAAATCCCAAATCGGACTCTTATCCATTTAAATGATGGCTCTAACTGGTTATATTGGGTTCAATTACCCCCTCTCTCCTTGCTGACTTTTGGTATTTCTATTACTTACCAAACAAGAAGAGACATATAAGAATTATTCCCTTGTTGTGCATGACAAAGAAAGAAACCCTTAAGCTGAATTAATGGCTCAACCAAGCCACATAAATTTTGCCCTAAGAGGTCTTCTAAGAATGCAGTGTTTAAACCTAAATGTAAATATACTCTGAGATGCAAGTAACATAAAATAAATCCTAAATCTATATTGATTAGGAAGATATAGACATAGTCCCAACTGAGAGTAAGATAACTAAATGAATGGGATTTAACATGCCCCTTTTGTGATGAATATCGGACTATAGAAAAAGTTCTAAAAACTAATATAGTGAGTGCATGACATGCTATGTTTGGATATTTTAAAACGAAATTGTTGTGCCATCAAAGCTAAAAAAAAATAGTTCACTTAACTCTGATGACAAATAAATAAATTTAAAAGCCATATTTATGAGTAAATGGCTACTCAAAAACCTGATTTAAGCACATGAGAAAAGTGAAAATTAACAACAGATCCATGATACTAATAAATTAGATAAATAATCCAAAAGACAAACATCTTCATATGATACAAGAGTGCACAATATGAAAAATGTAAGCACCCCCTCCCACATTTAACCACTTTCACTAACATTTCAAGGTAAACATGAGACAAAGAGTTATTATGACATAACCTAACCTCCAAGCTTCAGTTATGGAGGTGGGGTCGACACTGAAAACTCACAGACATCCCTCAAGGCTTATAGGAAACTCAAGGGGAAAAGAACCACCCCAGGTGACCAAATCATGATTTGAAGCTACGTTTCTCACAACTTAACCCCAACCGCATGCACAAGCTTGCAAGGGTGCAATTATAGGGCTCCAACCTCATGCATGACACTACTTATGTACGATTATAGCCCAAAACTGCTAGTTCAGAGGGCGTGGTCTTGAAATATGAGCCACAATTCTAGGGCAGCCTCCATAACACTTCCGGGAATTGTCTGAGACTTTCCACAACCATTATTGACATGAAGATTAAGATAAACTTTCAAACTTGAACCAAGAACTTGACCTAGAATGCATATAAACACTAGAAATTTCATCAAACACATGGAAAACATGTAAACTAAAGGTCATGAATACATATATGATCATAATTGTCAAAGATTCATTTGAGAATCACCAAGAAGGCTCTATGCCCTCTCCACATAGTTGCAACAACACTTATTAGTCCATACATTCATCAATCATTCAATAACTTATAAAAAAAAAGTAAAGATCCATAGATATAACACATCATATAACCAACATATAACCAGAAAATAACCAACATAGAAACCATGGAAACTCAACCATAATATCACCAATACAATACTACAAATGCTCATAGGTCACAATAAGGAAATGTCTCATATTAACATAGGAAGATACCAACCAAGTCAGGGACTTCCATGTACAACCCAACCATATATTGGGTTGAACCAAATCTCTCTTTTAGCCAATGACCCATGCATCGTATTCCAAGCATGAATGTGGGATATCATGGAAAAAACCAAGAAACAATCAAACCAGGGCTTCCAGAGGCCAAACCACCTCAACCCTTAACCATAATAATTCCACCTCCATGAGAAAAATTCATTAACACCAACCAGATCAATCTCTAACCAAGATTTTCAGGGCTCCAGGAACTAGTAATTCAACCCATAGCCTTTCAAGGCTCCAGTGCATTTGTCCAACCCGGATCTAGGGACTAGTAACTCAACCCACCAAGGGCTCTCGAGTGTTTGTCCTAAACTAGGGTCTAGGACTAGTAAATCAACCCAAGACGCTCCAGGGCTTCCAGAGCATTTGTTCCAACCCACAACCATAAGGAATTTTGAGCACCAATAAAAAAAAATCAAATGGAAAAACCCACAACACCATGGCTATCCAGGAAATGCCAAGGCAAGGTTAAAATCACTATCAATCCATGCAATCCTCCATGTCAATGACAACATATAACCAGAGAATCACATGCATCCACAAATCAACAAGGAAATCACACATGAAACATGTTACCTGCAAAGCAATCCATATGTAGTTACTAATCCACTTGTTCCCTTGCACTTTCTTGCTTTCCTTTTTTCCTTCTTTCTCCAATCCAAGTGAAACTATAATGCTCCAAGCATGCTACAAGAATGATCTAAGTGTGAAAAAGTATGGGAGAATGAGAGAACAAAAAAGAGTTCCAAAATTGAACCGACAAAAGTTTGTGAATTGATCCTCAAAAGCCTTTTTATAAATGAGGCCTCTATTTTCTTCATTTTCCTTCATTTTTCCTTAAATTTCCCTCTCATGCAAATTTGTAACCCTTCATCTTTCTTTTCTTCTATTTTCATTTATTTTCATAAATAAAATGCCAATTAATGCCTCTTTTCCTTTTCCAATTTCCATAGCCATTAATTAATCACCAGTAATACCCATCACTGTGTTTTGCCCAACATTTAGCTTGGAATACGTGTCCCATGACATTGGTATTATTTTATTTACATGGAACATCAACTAGGGGATGTTACAATCCCCTCCCCCTTGGGGGAACATTGTCCTTAGTGTTCAATGAAACTTATAAACAAGCAAAACACATGCTGCCCATGGAGATTTATAACACAACTCGAGAAAACATTTACATCATGTCATACTACTGATACCATGACCATCATAACATGAACACCATACCACTTATTGGATATTTATAACACGACTTGATGTGGTATTTACAACATACATATGCATACACATATATCCCACACAACATCAAACACATATACCAGGATACATTTGCTCAACCGATGAATAGAGAAGGACACATAACCCACATTTTATAAACCATCTCCCATGTAGCTTCATCAAGCCCAAATTGTTTCCACTACACTTTAACATGCTTGGTTCCAGAGCATGAGTTGTTTTCACTGCAATATGCATTATGGTTCTCGCTATAATTCTCCCTCTGGCTCTACCTGCAATGCATGCCAGTTAATCACATGATCAACATCCTGGTGTAGGAATTTACAGGGTAAGTTCCTCAGACAGAACACCAGAAGGACACCGCTCACAAACAGATCACAGATCAATACACCAGTATTTTGACGTGGTTAAAACCCTCAGAGAGGGAAACAGTCCACGGCCTGCGCCAACGTGGCTACTACAGGCAATTTATTAATAAAAGAATGAAAATTTACAATAGCTTCTCTCATGCACGGTTAACCTACAAATGACCCTCCATGTGCTTTAAATAGAATTCATGGACCAATCGGGTGTCAAGCCACGGATCAAGTGTCGGTAATACCGAGGAGAGAATGAACCGTCGGATCACTACATATCGTGACCGTCGGATTTGTAAGTTACAAAATGTACAACGGTAAAGAAACACACTTTACCTAACTCTATACCTAACTCTATACTAGACCAAGTTGAACTTAACTATTCCTATGTGTCGGAATATCCTAACACCTGGACATACCTTTTAAGCAACAAAACATGGAATACATCACATACTTTCATTATTGGAGGTAGTGCAAGTTGGTAAGCCACTAATCCAATCCTCTCAAGGATCTCGAAAGACCCACAATATCGAGGTGCCCAGCTTGGCACATGACCCAATCCTTAAGGAGTTCTTCTTGGGCTTGATGCACAAGTAGACATGTTCCCCAACCTAAAACTCCTTAAATACCTTGTGTTGATCTACACAACTCTTTTTCTTGTCCCGTGTTTCCCTCATTCCTTTTGATAACTTCATTTCTTGTTCCATATCTACTAACATATCTAGTCCAATCAACACCTATTCACTGGATCACTCCAACTGATCGAAGTATTTCAACCCTGCCTATAAAGTGCCTCAAATGGACTCATCCTCAAGGACTCTTGATACTCATTGTTATAAGCAAACTCAACCAATGGTAGATACTTTTTCCACTTCCTCTATTGATGCATGATGTACATACTCAACACATCCTCAAGAATCATGTTAACCCTCTATGCATGTTCATGTGTTTGTGGATAATAAGTTGTACTAAAGGCTAACTTTGTCCCCAAACCTACAAAAAACTCTTTCCAAAACCTAGAAGTGAACTTGGCATCTGTGTTAGATACATTCTTCTTGGAATTCTGTGTGGTCTCACTATCTCCCTAATGAAAATCTGAGCTACCTCACTAGATCAATTAGTATACTTCATTAGAATGAAGTGAGCTACCTTTGTCAACCTTTCAACCACAACCATAATGGAATCATGTTGTGTGAATGTCCTCGGTAAACATATAATGCAATCCATGGAAATGACCTCCCATTTCCATCCTGGAATTAGAATTGGTTGCAATAAACCAATTGGATTCTTGCACTCTTTTTTTACTTATTAACAATCCAAACATCTAGCCACAAACTCAACCATGTTCTTTTTCAAGTTTAGCCAGTAGTAAAAATATTCACAATTTTCAAAGTTCTCTGATATCTCGAGTGATATGAATATGACTTAACATGAAATTCCCTCAAGATAACCTTGAGATCGTTGTTGTCTGACACATAGATCTTGTCCCTAAATCTCACCAAACCATTTGTTGTGAGATGATAATCCACATCCTAATCACCTATACTTTTCTATTGTAACCTATGCTTAAGCTACTGGTACTAGTCATCTTTCTACCCTTCCTGCAAGATTCACTCCTTCAAATCTTTCCCATATGAACTTATAGCTGCAATGTGATTTACCTACACTCTTATGCTAAGAGCATTTCTCCTTACCCTTAATGTACCTAATCTCGAAGTAAAACTCACTAAGAGTAGCTAACCACCTATCTTTCCTGGCATTCATATTAGGTTTGTCAAACAAGTATCTCATCCCACTATGATCACTCATCAAAACAAACCTCCTGCCAAGAAGATAATGCCTCCATATATTCAAAGTATGAATGATCACTACCAACCCAAGATGATGAGTTACATAATTCTGCTCATGCTCATTCAGCTTCCTTGACTCATAGAATAACTCCCATCCTTCTTGCATAAAAACTACACCAAGTCCTCTCTTGCAAGCATCTAAACACACCACAAACTCTTTATCTAGATCTGGAATCTTCAACATTAGAGCATTTGTAAGAAACTACTTCAACTGCTCAAAACTAGATGCACATTCCTCTGTCCATTCAAAATTATTTTCTTTTCTCTGCAATGATGTAATATGATAGGAAATTTGTGAGAAGTTCCTGATGAATCTCCTCCAATAACCTGCTAATCCCATATGATCTGACCTCATCCACATTCCTAGGTGCCACCCATTCCATGATAGCTTTAATATTTTTTGGGTCCACTATTATACTTTCCTTGGAAAAAACATGTCCCATGTAATGAACTTGTGTCTGAATGAAATTGCGCTTGCTAAGCGTGGCATACAGTTGATGTTCTCTCAACAATCTTAACATTATTGCTAGATGTTATGTGTGCTCTTCCTTTGTTAGGTCCCTATACTACTAGTGTAACGCCTTATTGTTATCAGTACAGCGCCCTTATTATATTGTTGTGCCCATGTAATCCCCATATTGTTATTATTGTGCCCCATAGAAGCCCACTATTGTTATTATTGTGCCCTTACATTATTATTGTTATGTCGGCTCTGATTATATTATGACCCCTTAGACTCCTATATATAGAAAGGAGGTCTTGTCATTTGTATCATCCAAGAATTGTTTTTTTGTGTAATGCAAAGGCGTTTGCCCGCTCAAAGAGGCTTATTTCTAAGGCATTCATCTATCTTTTCTATCTTTTTGTGAGCTAGTTTCATAACATTTGGTATCAGAGCTTTGGATTCTAGGGTTTCGCTGCTCTAAATAGGTCATCGTGGTATTTTAGCTATAAATTTTTTTCTGTGATGTTTCAGAAGCTAAAGCAAAAACCCATTTGAGAAGAGATCTTATTGAACTATGCATCTAAATTTTAGATCTTGTCTCGCTATATTTTGGATAAAAGATCTGAGGAAGTTAGGGTTTTTTTTTCAGAATCCTGAATTACATCCTAAATAGGTGACCTTGGGAAAATCATCATAACTTTCTCTCTGAGCAACAAATTGAAATTTCGTAAGAAGTTACAGAAAGAGGACGAACTGTAGTTTTATGTGCATAGTTTTTAGATCCGAAGGTCGAAATAGTGACACGTCACGTGTCGTACAAGTTCGCTCTATTGAAACATTATATAATCAGGTCATCTTAGGAGATTGGGCATAACTCTTTCTTGGAAAATCAAATTCTCATCAGACTTGCGGGGTTAGAAAGAGGACTCATAGTGCTACTACATGAGACAATTTCAGAACTTTGAAATCTAAAAGTACAAAATTACAGTAATTTCAAGATCGAGCTCCTGAAATCAAGAAAAGGCAACATGAGGGAGTTTGATGGAAAGGATCCAGTAAATTGGATACTACAAATGGAGCAATATTTTGATCTACATGGTGTACCACTGTTACAAAAGGTATCTATTGCATCTTCATATTTAGAACCGGGTCAATTTTTATGGTATAAATGGCTTTGTTCTCGTAAACAACTTGTTACGTGGTCAATTTTCATGGAGAAAATGATAGCACATTATAAAAATACAAAGAGCAACACCTTCTTTAGAGCAACACCACAACAATTAGAAGAAAAAAGAGAAAAAGGGATTTGTTACAAAGTGGAAAGAAAAATTATGGCAACAGGGAATCCTACCCCTCATAACTATAAAGATGTAAGTGTTGTTTCTCCTAGCCTTCCACAACCTACTATATTTACACCACAACAATTGGAAGAAAAAAGAGAAAAAGGGCTTTGTTACAATTGTGAAAACAAATACATTAAAGGTCATAAGTGTGCTGAGAAGAAATTATTTTACATTGATTGTGGAGATGAGGAAGAAAAGGATGAAGAAACATCAAAAGAAGAGTATAGACACTAGGAACCAACCCCAGAGAAAGAAGAAATAAATTTGACCATATCTTGTAAAGCATTGGAAAGAATTACCACTCCTAAAACTCTCAAAAATAACTCAATATATGGCATCGATGATGACTGTGGTGGAAGGATGCGATGAAGCACTGCACATTGGGAGGGGATTGCGCAGTGTGTGGTCGCCGCATACCATAAGGATTCAGTCCATGGGCTAAGGATTCAGTGGATTATGTTTGGGGTTAATCCCTAGATAATTTTGTATGACAACATGCAAGACCATGGCATTACTTGAGTTTATATATAATTGGAGGGGATGAAACTGAAAGAGGAACAAATATTATTGATGAGGACGTCTGGAAGCGTGGTTTGATGATTGCAGTCGTGAGAATCCTTAAAACTGTTGGCAGCGATATTGCAGTCATTAACAAGTCATTAACGCGACTACACAAGAAGCCAAATGGCCTATAAATGCAGCTCATGTAGAAGTAGGGAGTGTTAAGAATGGCTTCCTTCAGATGTTAGCTAGTTCAATAGGGTCGCCAACAAATTTAATGTTGCCAAACTCCTAAGATATTGAAAGGAATTAAGGAATTTTGGCAGCGAATTATGCCAAGGGAGCTACAGTTCAGTTCATATTATGAAGAGCGTTGAATTTTAAATTTCTTTTGCAGACCATTTTAATTCGTAGTTTTTTTGTTGTTTATTTTGTTTCATGGCTCACAAAGACCCATGCAGCGCAGAAAGGAGATTTGGGACAGGGTATATGGGTAATCTTTATTAAAACCCCCACTAGTGTCATTAGCTAATCCTGATCAAACTAGTTAACGCACTACTTTTTAAGCTATCCTAGAACAACGAAAGGAAGAACAAACGATAGAGTTTTACTGCAAAACCCCTCCAACAACTGTAGAGTCCAATAGCACCGACAAGTGACAATAAGTAGGGAGTTCGAGTGACAATAAGTAGGCGTAGCTAGCTGTGGAAGTTAACCATCCAACAAAAGGTCGAGTCGTGATAGAGTTGTGTGTGCTGAGTACATTGTAGCAAAGCTAGACATAGGAACACACGACATCAAGACAATCGACAAATCGATGGAAATTATATAACATGGACATTGCAAAAGGCTAGATTTACCAACATTCTTGGAGGAGGTAACCCTTAGAGGGAGAGAGGGAGATTGTACTAGTCGGGGGATTGGTAGAAAGATAATTTTAATGGTTGTCTCAAAGGACTAAAAAAATCCACAAAGAAGATCATTGCAAATCTATAAACTAGTAATTTTCATGTGGGTCCTTAAATGGATAAGAATAAGGCTAATTATTAGAGCAGAGATGGAAACAAGTCTTAGATTTAAGGATTGGTTAGATGTAGCATCAAATTTCCTACCATGGAAGGAAAGGGTTATCTTACTACTAAAGGAGAATGGCCCTTGGGACATTGTGGGTAAGGAGACCCAATCACCAATAGATCCAACACAGTTGGCAGCCCACAAAAAGAAGGACATTAGAGCTCTAAGTCATTGTGGATGTCGTGAAGGATGACTTGATTCCTCACTTGGCATAAAAGAAGATAACCAGGGAGATGCACAAGGCTCTAACGGACTTGTTCTAGAACAACATGAATAGAAAGATGATCTTGAGGAATAGACTCAAATATGTACAAATGCGAAAATTTAAAAATGTTACCAGTTTCTTCATGAAGATCACCTAGACACAAGATCAACTTGCAACCATTAAGGAATAGGTAGAAAATGTAGAGCTTGTGAATGTGGCATTGAATGGTCTTCCCAAGTCATGGGAACCATTTTCCAAAGGAATCTACACTCAAGAGCACCTTCCCAATTGGGAGAGACTTTCAGATGACTCCATCCAAGAAGAGAATTAGCAGGAGTCTAAGGTCGACAAGCAAAAAGATGAAGAGGACAACTTGGCCTTGGATAGTATGGCCAAGAATAGCAAAAGAAAAGGTTTGAAATGTAAAAGTGAGGAGGAAACCTTTCAATGGATAGAAAAGAAGGAATTGAGTAAAATCAAGTGCTTTAGTTGCCATAAGAATGGGCACTATGCATCACATTATACACAAAGGAAGGATAGAAAAGGTATGTAACCGATTATAGCTTTGTTGACAAAATCTTGGGTAGAAGAATTTGCCAAGAAGTTTGAGATGGAATTCACACGTGTTTCCTACCTTTTCTCAAGTACCATAACAACTAGTGCATGGCTATTAGATAATGGAGCCACATGTCATATAATAGGAGCAAGTGAGCTGTTTGACAACCCGATAGAGTGGGACTTGGAAATCCACGTGGATTTTGGTGTTGACACCAAACATGTAGTGTAGGGAGTTGGGACAGTTTTATTCTAAATTGAGTCAAAAGGCGTGTTGAAAATAAAGCCTATGTGTTATGGGTGTTAGAAATCAAAAGATTTTTTCTCTGTGTCTATGATGGAGAATAGAGGGTTTGTTGTAGCATTCTAGGATGGGTAGACATTGATCAGACCCATGTGATCTAGCTCTAGTGATGGCCACATCATTGACGTTAGAGAGGGAAGCTTATATAAGCTAAAGGTCCAGCGCATTTGAGAGATGGAAAGCAACAAAAGAGTGAAAAATAATAAGAAGTGGGAAGCTCTGAAGGTTGGATAGAGTAGAGGGAGTCAGCCTTCAGGTTTTTAGGTGGCGAGCAGTAGTCAGTGGATCCTTCCAAGTTTGTCAAGAAGGCCTCATGGTATAATATGACTTTGCAGGATGTTCAAATGCAAGAGTATTATAGGAGCAAGTGGAGTATGCCTCATAAAAAAATTTAGGGGCAAATGTTTGCACAGTGGGCTAATTTTCCATGATTTTTCCACAAAAAAGGTTCACCAATTTCCAATTTTATAAAAGACGATTTGCCCAAAATTTAGAATATAAAATTATTTTACCTTAAAAATCGCTAACATTATATAGAGACTATATATAAAATCATTATAAATTTGAATAATTTTACAAATATATCAATAAACATTTTATAGTTTCCATATTAGGGATTAGTGAGATTCGCCAATGTTTTAAAACTTCAAGAAATTTTTTCATCCTTAAAATTTTCCTTGATATGCCTTCAAAGAAGATTGTGAATTAGGTGGTAGGGAAGGCTCTAGTTTAGAGGGAACAACCATAATAATGGATGAAGTTTGGTACATTGTTCCAAGATTGAAGGTAAATCCAGTTATAGGTGGTAGAAGTACCTCCCTCACTAAGAGAAAGTGTTGACACTTATAGCTCAAGCAACTATTTTTGCACGGGCCTAAATGTCTAGGCATGCAAAGGTCTCCTTAGACACCATTACACCTTAGCAATTACTTTAGTAATTAAAGTAATTTATTTTATAAAACAAAATTGAGTTAATCTAATGAAATGCAAAATTTTTTGCATTAATGAATCTCAATTGTCAATCTCAAGTGAGTTGAGATCTAATCTCAATTGTCAAACACTTTGGAGATTAGTGTTATGGATATGATCATTAAATCTTATAAAAGAAAGCCTAGACCAATGGAGAAGACACAACACAAGGGCACAAGGCATTGAGAGAAGCATCTCAATTGTGGTGGAGAATGACTTATACTTAAGTGTGTCACGTCTAAGGGCAATGATAAGGTGTAACAAGGAGATCAAGATCAACTAAGACTAGGGCTTGATTAGCTAGATCAGATCTAGATTTATTGTATGTATTTTCCTCAATTTGGGCCTTTTTCCCAATAAGGGAGCCAAATTACATCCTAATCATTATTTGAAGAATTAATTTAGTTGAGTAAAAAAAATTATGTGCTTATGTGATTGATATTGGTTGATTTATTGTGCTTCCACTAAATATTTTTATTTACATTAAAAACCCAATTGTACTTTTATCTAGTAGACGTGAGTTTATTTGTTAGGTTAATAAATTTCCAAGTGTTAGGTTCATAATTTAACAAGTCTTGTATATGTTGGACAATGAAGGTGCCCTTCATTCTAAAACACCATTCCCCTCAACACGATTGCTTCATTTTCTTCAGTATATCAAGATAAACATTGTTCTCCAACTATGCAAAGAGTATTTAAGTTTTGCTAGAAAATTCCTTCAAATCATCAAGTCTAGCTTCTTTGGCAACCTTGCATATGAATGTAACCAAACATAAGCTTTAAGTATTTCTAATGTACCAAAAAAAGGCATCATGAGCATCGATGAAATGGTCAAGATGCTTGCACTAGGATCCCATTAGGCAATTACACAACCCTTTACAAGCATTTCAGGCTTTGCATCAGTGAACTCAAGGTTCCATAAGACAAGATCTTCCCTATTTCCAAACTCAATTGAACTAAGAAATTGAGAGATATGATGGGTGGTAGTTATATTGGTGGTGTGTTTTGCCATAGGTTATCATTCATATCAAACACAACTTCTAGGAGTTGTCCCTTTTATAATTCTTCAAGATGATTATGTTCTCTTCCTTTGTGACAACACCAGTCCTTAAATTCTTCTTACTCATTTGCAATGTTGTTTTTATTTGAAATTATCACTACTCACTATAATCATGTTATGAAATTGGTAATTTGCATGGACGAAAACCACTTACATTAAAAACATATGTTTGGTTCGTAATACAAGTCTAATGAAACTAAAAAAAAGCCTAAAGGAATTTTATGCCGAAAAACAAGAAATGAACCAAAGGTTCCATGCAAAATTAAGTACAAGTATAATTAATACTTTATGTTTGACTATGAGAATTTAAATTTATGCATTCCTTATTTCCAAAAGACTAAAATTTGCATCTTATGAACATATTGTATAGAATAATTTATAATAAACTCTCATAAAAAATAAAATATAGGATGATAAATTCTTGCATATGATAAACATAAACTCTTTGAATCATTATAGTATTTGCAATATATGGGTATTTTTATTGACTAGTAAGAAAGAATCGGTCACATATATTAACATTAATACGCTTGCAAATTGTCCCTTTTAAAAACACTATCATATAGAGCCTCTAACAGATATATGCTAAAAGAGAACCAAAGAACAAACACAAATATGCAGAACTAGGGAAAGCAATCTAGAGCTTACCTATATTCTTCCATTCAGATAAATCAAGCTAGAATAATGAGGTAACATTCCATATATTACCTTTAAAAGTGTCCTACACAGTACACTCACTCAACTAACTTAACTATTTGGAAGAAATAAATTTGGTAAAAACCAACGTGGCTTAAATTCAGAAAACCAATAGTGTTGTTCTAAGTGAGAAGATTAAGGTAAAATCATTTTTGCAACAAGAGACATTTTACATTAAAGTAATAAAAATAATAAAATTCAATTTGTTATATTTTGATTTAGTTATTAATTTGTGAATAAGTTTTGTTAAAATATTATCAGTCAATATTGTGGTTTATCAATACCACATGTCAAAAAAGCATAACCTTTTCACAACCAAACTATCACTTTATGGTGGATATTATTAACTTGTAAAACATAGGCTTTATTATAATACATAGGTCAATACCATGACTTATCAATACCAGATGCCTAAAAAACATAACTTATTTCACAATCAAAATATTTTATAACAATATGAAAATATTCTTTACCATGGATATTATTAATTAGTAAATAGACTTTGTTACAATACCATGGGCTAATACTATGGATTATCAATACCACATGCCAAAAAAAGCATAACTTATTTCACAGTCAAATTATTTTATAAAAATATGACAAGATTCTTAACCATGGATATTCACCCTCACTTTACCATGGATATTATTAACTTGTAAATAAGATTTGTTACAATACCATGGTTTATCAATATCACGTGCCCAAAAACCATAACTTATTTCACAATAATAATATTTTATTTTAATTTATTTTTATAACATTTTGATATATATTTAAACGTTCAAGGACTACTAAAAATATTCACATAGAAATGAAATTAAGGTTTTAATAAAATAAAAAATGTGAATACTTTTATATTTAAAGTTGTGAAAAGTATATAACATAGATAGTATTATTAAGAACAAACATAGATCCATCTTAACTAAAGATCCAAGTGATGAGAGCAAACAAAGTGACTAACAATAATAGAGGAAAGATAATGCATGTTTTTTTAAGTTTTTCATTGTTGTATTTTCTTTGACATGATTGATCCAAAATATAGGTTTAATAGTTTACAACCAATCAAGTATTTTTTAATTTAGATACTTTCTTAAACACGATACAATGGGATCAAATTTAAGGGTCAAGTTGGGGAGAGGGATGGGGATAGTGACAAAACTAAAAGGCAAAGAGAGAGGGAGGAAAGAAAAAATTGTAAAAACATATTGTAGATTCACAAGCTCAAGTAATTTACTAAAACAACAGACAATAATCTACTTTTGCTCTTTATAGCAGAAGCACATAAATATCGAGAAAAACAATAATCAGCAAGAGGAAGAACATCAATGACACATAACACAATAAGTATCCAAGGAAATCTACAACTCAAAACCCTACTATATGTATTGCATTAATCAGAAATCAAATATGATAATACAATGCTTGTTCTCACAAGAACAATCCCAGTATTCAGTAAAATCAATCTCCAACTCACAAGCAAACTCTTGGCCAACACTTAGTCAATTCTCCTGCTCTCCAAGTCCCTATTTCCTTTCCCAATTCCTATGGTTGATTAGCCCATCTTAAAGGGAAATCAGTGCATCCAAAACTACGCAATCCCTTCTAGGCTCAGTTCCTGGTTGCATAAACCATCTATACAACTCAGAAAATTCTACAACAAATAGTACATTGTCCCTGCACTCTAGTCTCAACTGGGTCTTTCTCAAAATCGACATGCATGAGTTTTTGACGAGGGAATCTTCAGTTAACTGGAGTAGCACTAGTTAATTCATTAGTGCACCAACTGACTGTTAACTCACTATTAGTTCCTCAAACAGTTTGGAACTAATTTAACTAGACTTAACTCAGTAAACTGAGTTAACTAATTACAACTCATACTTAACTCATCCTGGACCCCTATAATATAGGGAGAACATATACATGACTTCAAAAAGACTTCCAACTCGAAATTCTTAAGTTAAATAAGTCAACTCACTCTAGTTAACTATTACAAGTTGCTATGAGAATAGAATTCAATTTTAATTCCCAGTTTAATTCAAGGACAAATTAAACTAGAATTTCTGGAATCTATTTTTATCATTTCTTGTTGTTATTTCCAACAAAAACACATAGAGAGATAGAGGTGGAGAGACAGAGGGAGTAACACGGGAGAGATCGAGAGGGAGTGAGGGAGAGAGGAGGGGAGGGGAGACAGATAGGGAGAGAAGGATAAGAGAGAGAGAGAGAGAGAGGGAGACACAAAGATGGAGGTGAGAGGGAGAAGGGGAGAGAGAGGAAGATAATGACAGAGTTGGAGGGAAGAGAGAGTGTTGTGGAGGTAAATCCCCTCTGCGGACAGAGGCGATCCCACTAGCCTAAATGGGGTCTAGCAACAATCAAACAA
>APFE031201209.1:0-12400 GCA_000404065.3 Pinus taeda | reverse complement strand
AGCCCCCCCTATCCTGGGGGGTTGAGGGGGGTGGGTAGCCCCCCTCTATGGGGTCCGGGGCAATGCCCTGAGAAAAAATTTTTTGGACCCTATATTAGGTTGGGCGAAACTACCTATGGTTTTCGGTCCATGGTATTGGAACGCGATGGTTTTCGGTCCATGGTATTGGATGCTTTGGCATGTATAAATATGTATTGTAACATTGAAAGGAACATAATGGAAAAATCAAGCTGGTAGTCCCGGTTTTGGGATCCAGTGGGAAATCTCTGTGTATATGTGTTTTATGTGTTATGCTCTCGCATTTTTATTTTTCCTGTGATTTAGAATTCGTATGCAGGTAATTTTTGTACGGGGTTAAAACCTACAGATCAGCAGCACATGCCTTGCAAAGCTTGTTGGGTATGGGGAACAAGCCTCTCTCTCCTTGGTTACTTGGACAAGAATCTCCTCCTTTAAGATTTAGCCTTATGGGGGTGAAGAAGGCCTCCTTGTAGCATGAGCTTAGCAATTTTCAGACTCTGGGACTTAGAATTTGGAGCTTGAAGAGTAGAATTACTAACTAGCTTTTCAAAGGCAAAAGGACAAGATTATAAAGAGAGAGGAGAAGGAGATAGGATCATCCACAAGATTCATGGGATTGGCCTTATCATTAGGAAGCTTCCATGAGAAGTGGAGAACTACTTCCCTTCTATGGAGATTCGAAGCCCAACTGAACTAACTCAAGCTAGAATCAGTTCATGAATAGGTTAGGAAGAACCTTCGCAAGTTGGTTTGTTAAAAACTTTACCTAATTAGGCTGGCGCGAGTGCGACTCTGAGACAGAGTGCCAGCTGGTGTGCCCTCTTTGGAGGATTTCCCGCATTGGCGCGAGTGATACACTGTGGAACAGCGCCAATGGAAAAAGGGCTACTTTTATGGGTATTTTGCAGAAGGTGTCTTCAGGGCATATGAAGTACATACTCAAGGGGATACAATGCAGGTGTTTTTCAAGTTATGTCACTTCTCACAGGTTTCGGATAGTCCTCCAATGTGTGGGAGAAGGGGTAACAGGGACGGTGACAAATTACTGTGTAACAGAGAGAGAGAGAGAGAGAGATGAGGACAGAGGCAGAGGAAGGTGGGAGAGAAAGGGAGAGAGAGAAAAGAAGAGAGAGAAGGCTTAAGAGAGAGGAGAGAAATGGAGTTGGAGGGGGAGGGAGAGGGAAGGAAGAAAAAATACATAGAGGGAGGAAGGTGGAGAGAGAGAGGGAGTGGCAAGAGAGTGATGGAGAGAGAGTGAGGGAGAAAGGAGAGCAAGAGCCGAAAGAGAGAGAGGAGAGAAGGGGAATAGAAAGAAAGAGAGGGAGTGACAAGGGAGTGATGGAGAGAGAGTGAGGGAGAGAGGGGAGAAGGGGCCAAGAGAGAGAGAATGAGAGAAGGGGAAGAAAGAGAGAAGGAGGGAGTGACAAGGAAGCGATGGAGAGAGAGTGAGGGAGAGAGGAGAGAAGGGGCCAAGAGAGAGAGAAGGAGAGAAGGGGAAGAGAGAGAGAGAGAGAGAGAGAAGGGGAAGAGAGAGAGAGGGAGAGAGAGAGTGTGTATGTTTTGAGGGTGACACAGAGAGAGGGGATAAGAAAGAGACACATAGATACAAATATAGATATTATATAACCAACATAGATCAATCTTAACACCAAATCTATCAAGCGTCGAGAGGGGTCAAATCTCTCGAGTTGCAAACTTTTCCTCAAGTTTTGCTCTCAAAAAAGAGGTTTGCACCTCGAGAGATTAGATCACTCTCAACGCTTGATAGATCCAAGGTTAAGATGGATCTAGGTTGGTTAGTAAATATCAAAGTTACCGGGATCTAGATACATATTTGTTTGATTTTTTAAAATATAAGATCTGTATACAATGGGGAAATGTTAAGTACAAAAAAATACTATTTTAATTTTTTATAAATATATTCAAAGTTAAGAATCAATGTCATTCATGAATTGCAACATTAAACTAAAATCAGTGGATAATTTGTGTGTGTATGTTTCCACAACTAGTCATCATAATGGTTGTTTGTGTTTTGGAATTTGATCGTGTATAGATTTTGGATTGTCCAACGTTTCGGGTGGACTTACCACCCATCATCAGGGACAAACAAAAAGCTTGATCAAGATTTGCTTTTTTCCTTGATGATGGGTGGTGAATCCACCCGAAACGTTGGAAAATTTAAAATATATACACAGTTAAATTCCAAAACATTGATAACCATCATTGGATAATTCATAAATATGACCATTGAGATCATGATGCATCATGTATCATACAAAAAGGATAATAACAATTACAAAAATGAGCACCTATTCAAAAATCACTCTATTTATACAATAATGTAGAGCACGTCTAATTACATATCCTAAAATGGGATTACAATCTCATCGTTTGCATATTGCAACTCTACGTCGTGAATAAACAATGTGGGGCTAAGAATGTTGGACACTACAACAAAATGTCGGACCAATAGTGTAACATCCTCAAGTAGTTTGAGATCAATGATGGCATTAATGAGATGT
This sequence comes from Pinus taeda, assembly GCA_000404065.3. Lineage (NCBI taxonomy): Eukaryota > Viridiplantae > Streptophyta > Pinopsida > Pinales > Pinaceae > Pinus > Pinus taeda. The sequence goes on along the minus strand of APFE031201209.1, from coordinate 9,857 downwards.
TCATTCCGAGGTTGGAATGAACATACATAAGATCCTCAAACTTCATTATTCCCAGTCTATTTCACCTCACCAAATGGATAAAGCCATATGTGCTTCAATTCTTCTCAATTAATGAGGAATTGGAGACATCCAATAACACCATTGAGAGATGAACATTGTCCTCACCATGGAATCCCCAACAATAATAAAATCAATATGCTCATGAGCATCCATGGTTAGTGAATCTAAAAAAAATTCAATCAATTGTACAAATGATCCAAATTCCTCAAGTACATCCACCGCAATTCCAAAATCCCGACATATTTTCCTCAAAGTTGTCTTATATCTTTTGTACCACTTTAGAATCTTTATTTGGAGTTGTTCTCCCTAGTAATGACAAATTTTTAGAATGATAATATTTGGGGTGCAATGCATAGGCCAAAAGGTATAATGGTGTAGTTATTTTGTTCCACATTTTGGTAATGATGTCCTTGATTTCATGGTAAAATACTTCAAATAGATCACTTTCATCCTCTTCAGCATACTATCTATGTTTGCATAGAATTCCCCCAATACATTTTTAAGAATGATAAACTTGATTGAAATCCTCCACGACTCACAAAGAGGATGAATGACCATTGCTTTTTTTTTACCTCCATAACGCTCTTTATCACTAGAGTGTGGGAGTCACAATGGGTTTCAACAACCTACAAATTTTGACAAGATAAATATCAAATAAAAAATCATATACAAATTGAGAAATTATAACACATATCATATTGAAGTTCCAATATGATATGTGTTATAGACCTATATCATATTGGAGAGAGAGTGTGTGGATCTCCTCTATTCTACATATGTTTTGTTGATCCGCTGAATCTCACTAATCTTTGCAAGCATAACGATAAACACATGTACCACACATTGAGTCTAGAAAATGTGACCATATTAACCCTCTACAATCAAACAACTCTACAAACTTGTGCATTGTCCATGGTGACTTCGACAACATTCTATGGCCCCAAAATTTCTATTACATCAATAAAAATTGTGGAGATGAATGTTGTATCTTTCTCCATGCCACTACCCCTCAAAAACATCACCCCTTATGGGCATATTGCAATTACATCAATTAAAGGGTGGCTTATTTTCTCTCTATCCATTAGAAATGATGGACACCCATGTTTTTACCCATATATCCTAGATTAATTGTAATTATTAATCCACGGATTGTCCTTTTGACATCAATAATGTATTGCAAACTTTTTCATAACTAGGGCTCTTGTACCCCTTCAGCATTTCATTTAGTGCCTTGATCATTTGTTGCCAATGAAATAAACATGCCAAAATAAATGCTATCCCATTTCGATAGACCCAACAAGCTACAAACTCATCAATTACTTCAAGAGGTCCAAAAGTAGACATTTTATCAATCACAACAACTAGCCTAGATGGCAATGGAGGCTTAGCTACAAAGACACAGTTTTTCCTAAATTTCTCATCAACAACATCTTGCAAAGAAGCATAGAATTTATGTTTTGTAGGACTCAAACCTTCTCTAGGTTAGTGTCCAAATCCACCATTTGTATCATATGAATCAATGCATGCCAATGCTCCTATATAGTCCGTCCAATCCGTCCAATGAGATGGCCTTTCATCTTAGTGCACACGTGGATCCAGATATTTTTGCATTCACTGGATTTTCATTTATATGAACCACCAATAAGATGTTTGTTGAGAATCTCCACACACTACACAAAGGAGATCTTAGGCCTTTATTCAGAATGGATTTATGTGGTATACAGCTATGATGGTTCCATGTCTATAGTACTATGTAAACTAAAAGAAACTCAGTTTAATGCAACATTGAAAATACATGTCCAAGAATAGTAAATAGACTATGTAAACTAAAAGAAACTCAGTTTAATGCAACATTGAAAATACATGTCCAAGAATAGTAAATAGACCTAGTGGTTAATACCTAAATTGTAAATTGAAAATACATGTGAAGAATCAATGTTTTACATATATAGAATGAATATAGGCCCTGCTATTATTCTGATTCATACTCGTATACAATACAAAGCTGGAATTTCTGTTAATATAAGACATTTTTCCAAAAAAAATTAAAAACTAACAGATTCCAACAATGAAGGCCGTCTCGAGCAATCAAGGAAGAGCATCCAAGTCTTAAATAAGTACTTAGGTAATGAAGAAATCAAAGGAAAGAACAAGCAGACCTCTATTGATCAAAGAAGGAATTTCAGGAAGGAGGTTTGTTCTATGTTTGACTTCAAACATATAAACAACTGTTGCTGAATAATGCTAACAAATAGAAACTAGCCGTAGAATTCTGTCGGCCATTTCAGCTTGAAGTAAATGTAGCCCAGTTTCATATGTCTTGGATCTTCCAACTAGAGGAAAAGGTTAAACAATGTTTTCCTCATATAATGTTTTAGAAAAACCAGTGTCTAGCTCAGTCTTAATAACAGTAACATACAGAAACTAACCCTAAATTTCTATGGACCATTGAGCTTGGAATACAATTATAAATGTAAGACAGGTTTTATATGTGATTCAATCTACCAACTAAAGGAAGGTTATACAATGTTTTTCTAGTATCATGTTTGGAAACGAAGCGTCCAGATCAATGAATTGTTATTTCTCCACAAGCATAGTTAAAAGTGTTAGGAACTCGAGGACCCTTGAACAGTTGAGAAAAATAATTGTGATCAAGCACTTCAGTGAATATATAATTAAATCATAATGGAGAATGCATCCTAAGGAAAAAGCATTATGGAAAACAAATCCTTCTGGACACAAAATATATTTATATCACATTATATAGGCCTTGGCTAATAGTTGCAATGTGCAAAGTCAATTCAGAGGTTCTCATTGTGTTTTCTAAGCTTTTTGGGGATTACTCTCTAAAATTCAGATTGTGACTTATCTCCCAAGGTTTATATCAACCCAATCAATTTTTCATGAGAAAGCTTACTTGAACTATAGCATCAGCTTAGTTTACAACCAAAGGCCAAAACTTCGAAGTTCAAACACAAAAGATCATAAGGTAGTCCAGGCAAAATTAACATTACTAGAGACCCTATTGCACTATTTACTGTGGTAAGAGGTCACTTGCAAGGAATCACTCTGATCATAGCGTAGAAATGAGCTACAAACTACAAGACATGACCATGTGATACTAACCATTGGTATAGGAACTCAATGAGACGTTAATCTGGCTATAAAACATTCTAAGGCCCCTGGTTAATCCAGATCCAAAACACACAGTATCGTAAGGTACTCAAGGCAAAATTAACATTAGTAGAGACCCTATTTCACTCCCTATCGTGGTAAAGAGGTCACTTACAAGGAATCTGATCATAATGTAGTCATGAACTACAAACTATGAGACATGACCATGTGATACTATTCATTGACATAGGAACTCCATGAGAGGGTTAATCAGCCCATAAAACATTCCGTAAGGCCCCTGGCTAATCTAGATCCAAAAGATGGATCCACAGATCGAGCCTCTAGCCCTTGCAGATCCTGTAACACAAGCAAAAATACAAATACAAGAATTGGTAACCAAGCCCACTGCTCTTAATTATATGGGATAAAATTAGCCTCAGGCAGCATCCACAGTCTACGAGAAACTCTGAAGATCAACAGTGTCTAACTCATTTTCAAATGAGAGTATGTCTGATTTCATCCATCTCTATTCTGGAAGAGTTAGACACAGATGATCCACTTCTCTTATTGATCAATTTTACACTCCCAATCCCATCTGAGCTGGAATATGTATCAGAAACCCTGAAGATCAACAGTGACTACCTCATTTCAAATGAAAGTATCTGTCTGATTTCATCGATCCATTATCTATCAACTTTACACTTCCAATCCTATCTGAGCTGGAAACTGAATGTTTTCCAGTCTGATCTATCATCTACTACTCCTTTGAGACAGCCAGAATCTTAGCGACTTTTGGTGGTGAACCTGAACGTCCTTATTTTTGGGAGTCTAAAAACGCAATTTGTATATTGTCAACAAAAAATAGTAGTCCATTGCGTACAAAACTATGCCCTCGTTTACTCTAACATCATTTACAGCTTATGAAATATATGTAATCTGTATGATATGGGCATGGCTTAAAAATCAAACACCTTGGATATAAACAAGCTAGGAAATGACAGCAACATTCAAGTGTCTATTTAAGACTCGGGCCAAAAACAACAGAACACTAAGTTAGCATGGATGGTATGGAGAAAAGCAAAGCACAACCGTTGTACATAACATTGATGGCAGAATATGCCAAGTCCCTGAATTCTTCATCGTCAATTGCAAGACAGTTTTTATTGAAAACATCACTATGTTTGGTTGCCCACTGTCATGTCATAAAACAGATAATCTACAGGGATGAAAACCACCAGCAACAAAACATATGCTTGGTTCTTAACACAACTCTAATAAAACCAAAAATAGCAAGACCCATGAGACTTATGTGCAGAAAAACAACGAGTGACCCAAAGATGGCATGCCAAATTCAAGTACAAGTACAAGTACAGTTTTCTGTTTGACTCAGCGATAATTGCAACTAATACATTCGTCATTTCAAAAAGAATGAAATTTACATCCAGGAGCACGCTATATGCAACAACTTACAATGAAATCTCAGAAAGAAAAAAAGAAAATATGGCGTTGATAGATATATGCGTATAATAAATGCATCTGTTGTATCATGCCAGTATGTGCAATATATGAGTATTTTTATTAATTAGTAAGAAAGAACCAATTCCATATATTATATTACTTCCCCCAAAAATTGTCCCTTTTACAGACACAAGATAGAGAAAAGAGCTCCTACAAGATATATGATAAAAGAGAATTGAAAAACAGATATGTGCAGGGAAAATAATTATGTAATGTCAGTCTCAACTTTCTCAGTTTCTGCCACTGAGACAATTTATGTTTAACTAAATAGTCTTCAAAGTTCAAATCATTTTACAAGGGATTGATATAAAATCTAATGCAAAAGTAGGGAAGGCATTCCAGAACTTTGCCTATTTACTGCCACCCAAGTCAAACTAGAAATAATGAGTTAACATTCAGCCTATTAGCTTCAAAAGAAGTCTCCTTCACCCCAACCTCACTCAACTGTCTGGAATATTTTTTGGAAAAAATAAAGCTGGCATGAATCCATGGATAGACAAAACGTGCTGGTCCTGCAGGAGAAGAACAACAGAAAGCAAATTTTAGTAAAACTGCAAATATAAGCACTGATAAAAGCAATCGATACTCAGTAATCTTCAACCAAACCCACTGCTTTTAGTTACATGGAATAAAATTAGCCTCAAGCAACATCCACAATATGTCAGAAACCCTGAATATCAACAATGTCTGTCTCATTTTCAAATAAGAGTATCTGTCTGATTTTGTCTACCTCTATTCTGGAGAAGTTGCACACCAATGATCCAATCTCATCTGACCTCAAAAATGAATGAGAAATCCTAAAGATTAATCTCATTTTCAAATGAGAGTATCTGTCTGATTTCAACCATCTCTATTCTGGAAGAGTTAGATACTGATGACACATTTCTCTTGTTGGCCAACTTTGTACTCTTGATCTTATCTGAGATGGAAAATTGATGTTTTCCAGTCTGATGTACTACTCTTTTGAGACAACCAGAATCTCGAGGACTTTTGGCAGTGAACCTGAACGTGCTTACTTTTGGCAACTTCATTCTCTCTGGCTCCAGGCAATCACGGAGCTGAAACACAGCTGAGCAAGACTGGGCTGCAGACTGTGCAGAAACCTGCTCTTGGTTCATGTTAGAAACACTCCCCCCGAAGTGATTTTCAGTAGATGGATCAAATGTTTTGCTCATACTCCTTTCTGCGGTTATAGTATTTATTCTATTTGAAGGTTCTTTCCGATTGGCACGAACTGACTGCTGATTGTTGGTTCTTGTCACATGTCTTCGAGCCAAAACTGTTGTCAGATTGGATGTGCTTTTGCCATCTTTCAACCAAGGGCTGGGTGTTTTCTTCTTTTCATTCACTGGTGCTGAATCTTGAGGCGTTATAGGATATGGTGTTGGTGAGCTTTGAAGAGTTCCAGAATTTGGCGTTGGTGACTTTTGAGGAGTTCCAGACTTTAGTGGGAATCCCACGACTCCACTTTGATATCCAGTCCTCAAGGTGATGTCCTTGACAGAGGGACTGCCAACGAAACGACCCACAGCAGGTCTCTTGGCGGAATGGTTATTTAATCTTTCTTTGACATCTTCAACCTCCATATCTACTGATATTCTCTTTCCATGCACATTTCTCTGAGAACTCAGCTTTGCAGGAATTTGAGGAGAGCTTGCATTCCTGTTAGGAGTGGTGATTTGGGCGTACCTGCTAGCAACTATTCGACCCTGTCTCTTGGGAGGAGACACCTTATCTGCCTGGTTACTTGGGGGCACTTTGCTGCAATTTCCAATAGTGGCATTAGAAGTTACCTTCTGAAGTTTCTTGTTCTCCGATATTTCACAAAACTTCTTGGAATTCTCAGGCAAGACTTTTCCTAGCTTCTTTCCATCCTTAGCAACTTCTTTAGACTTTGAATTTGGGAAAAAGCTGAGATTCTTCTCTAAAGAACTTCGGCATGGAGATATGTTCTCCTTTCCACTAAATCTTCTAGAAGAACATCCATCTCCTGCTACACCCTTAGACAGATCAATTTTCTTTGGGTTCAATTGTCTGTCAACCTGATCTTTCTTCCCTTCAAACTTGTCTTCTTTGGCACAGCCCACCTTGCTAGCTATACTTCGTAATTGAGGTCCAGATGACCCAGATTTCTTCTGAATTTGAGGGCTTCTCCAATTGGCATTGCTCTTTGTGGCCGTCTCAGCAATCTTTTTCTCAAACCTTGGTTGGGTTTTCGAATTATATTGAAGAAATTTAGCAGGGACAAATCTTCCTCTTTTTTTCTTCTCAGAACTCCCTTCTTGAGCAATATTCCTAGTCTCTAACTCATTGGCAATTTTCACCGGAGTATTTTTTTCACTAGATATGTGCTGAATATCAACTGGTCCGGATGGTGTCTCACAAGCTTTTTGCAATTTCAATTCTGCTAGTTTTTGTGTAAGACGGGAGATTTCCTTCTCTATCTCCTCAATTCCCAAATCAATGCAACCATTTTTCACAAGGGTTTCATCTTTACCTTCAATTTCTTTGTGTTCAATTGCAAAATCATTATTCATGGCATCCACAACATTTTGGTAAGTAGAGCATCCCATACAAAACAGAACTTTATTTGAACATTGCAGGCCTTTGCCTTCAGTGTGTCCAATACAGGCCTCTCTCGTTGTCTCAGATGTTGGAACCTGCACTGCAATGGAGATGTACCGAGTGCTACTTGTGGACTCAGCATCTGAATTCCCATTCTCCTTAGAAGAATTGGTATCCTCTCCCTTGTCTTGGCCTTTTCTAGCAAGACTAGTTACAAATGGACTGGAAACCTCGTTGTCTCCACTGTTTGCATCATCTCCTTTGTGTTCTTTTATAGAATTGGCAACTTCTATTGAAGATTCTCTGCAGAAAATAGCATTGCTCCACACAACTCTGTGATTGTCATCTTCAACATTGAGTGACACCGGATCTGCAAGCAAAGAAAAATATTACAGTTTTGACAAGAGAAAAGCCAAAAGAGTTTTATTGACAATCTGTTTTTAACTCGAGCCACCAAATCTTAGAGCTCAAACACAACTCCATGCTTATTAGACACCCATGTTCTCACCACAGCTTTGGGAGCTGGAAGGTTTGCACTGGCAATTTATGGTTTCAGTCATAACAGTCTAATGACATAGAACACTCACCAAAACACCCCCAAAATAAGAATTCAACGAAGTTAAGTTGAAACTTGAAAGAAGGTTATCAGCAGCAAAAGCGTATTACTTAAAATACAATAGATAAAGAACAATCTAACAAACACAGAGAGACAAAAAGATAAAATAAAAGCTTGTTATTCATGGATTATAAAAACAACGAGGGAAGTTTCAGTTCCATTCTCATGGACTTAAAACAGTACCCAATTGAACTTGATGATGTAGAATTTGAATCAATAAAACTCACGATGATACTGTGTTTGTTCTATTTATTAATGTGATGCTATAATGTACAGCGATGAAAATACCTTGATTTCCAATGCGTGGTGCTTTCTCTCCAGAAACGCAGATGGCATTGGTGCTGCTATCTGCATATAAGATTCAGAAATTAAAGTTCTAGGCACTGTCCAAAATATTTTGGGGCAAAACTAAAAACTTAAGAATAAATAGAAATAAAACACCGCATTACAGTCCATACCTTGTAGAGGGTTTAAGAAAACATTAAAGAAAAAAATAATGTTCAGGTTCATATGAGATTGAAATATACCTCTATCATCTTTTGAATTTGCAGGTTGAATGTTCAAATCTAATATCCCACATATCAATCTTCTCTCCTCGATGGCATTTACGCTCCCGGGAGAAAGGGGCGGATCCTTCCGCAAATCTGTTGAAGAAATGACCATAGAATCCTTCATGTTTTCCAACCCTGCGGTCCTTGATCCTCGATACTCTGGAGAGCTAATACTGTTTACGGTAGAGTGCGTTGAAGCCGGCACCGTGTGATATCTCCTTGATATGAATCCGAGGAATCCAGAACAGATAATTTGGGTGGAATTGAGGTGTTTTTATTGCCTGCTCTGTAAGAAGCTTGTGGGTGAAAACAACAATTTTGGTAATAAATTACCCATAGCAATTTAGAGGTTAATTCGCTGCAGCATAGCCGTTAATGTAAATAATGAACACATGAATGCAAATGCCCGGAAAAATTTTGAAGTTTGGAAGTTCAAATGTGGGTTTGGTAACCTTCGCGGGAGTTGTATGGTGGGGTTTCCCTCGAACTATGTTCCAGGGTGTAATAATAAATATTTATGGAGTGATGAGTTGGAGGTGAATTGATGTTTTTTTATTGAATTAAGATGGCCAGTATTTTTTTTTAAAACATAAATCATATAAATTAGATATTTTAATTTATCAAAATAACAATTTAATATTGTATTTGGGAAAAAGTTTGATAACAAGAAGATACATTTCCTTTAAATTAGTAAAAACTTTACCATATTCAAAGCTTTTACTTCATTTTTATTGAAACAGTTTCAAAGTCTTTGAAATTTAGTTAAACGAAATGATAAATATAGATCCATCATTTAAGATTATTAAATTAAGGAAGGGATTATTTATAATATTAATTATAAATATTTTTTAAAAAAAAATAATTAAAAAAAATTGATAATAGTAAGATTTGTGAATTTATGGTTTTAAAATTGGTTTTCATTTTAATTTAGGAATAAGATATTCCTCATATTTAAATTTATAGTTTGCAACATTTTGTATGGTATAACATCTTAATTTTAAATTAGTTTTTTTAGTTTTTTTGCCAAGGATTATAGTATTTGTTTGGTGATCAAAGTCTCTTGACACTTGATTAGTGTGTGGATTTTTAGTAATTTTAATTAAAAATTTTGGAAAATACTGAATATTTGCATTTATAATTCAAAAATATTTTTCTAATTTTTGAAAATGTTATTTCTAATTTTTGATTGTTTGAGCGAGCCTTGATGTCACATAATTCCCCTAGTGGAGGGCATTTTAATTTTAGTATTTGTTAGTGCCCGATAAATCATTTTTAAATTAAAAATAGAGTAATTTTGTAAATGACTATTTCATCAGTGATTGCTCCAGCACTGTCATTGACACTGACACAAAGCTTTGAGCAGGTCCTTTCATAAGTGAGGATAGTGGAACTCTTAGTGCATTTACCTCTTATTTCATTTTAAACTTTTACAG